>BOPN01001028.1:358847-360200 GCA_017312705.2 Penaeus japonicus
AGGAAAGAAAGAGAGAGAGAGAGAGAGAGAGAGAGAGAGAGAGAGAGAGGGTATGTATGTATGCATATTTATAAAGCTAGAAAGAGAGATGTGTTTGTGTGTTTATATCTAACCCGGAATTGCAATTATGCTATGTGTCGACAAAAAATTACAATATACAAGTCAATACGCCATAAACAAACGATAAATATAAGCTACGAGTCAGTCATAACGAGACAAAGAGAAATAGTAAAACAAATTACGAAATGGATACAATGCAAGGGAGAGATAAAAAAAAAACACACAAAAAGAAACAAAACAAAACAAAAAAATATATAAACACAACAGCAAAAAAACAAATAAAATACCACAAATTGACAGAGGTATAAACAGAGTTGGAAATTAATGGAAATGAGATATCGACAGAATGACAGGTGGAGGCTGCAAAAAAGGATTAATCGTTTGCATGAAAGTAATGGTGTTCATGTTTTTTTGTTTTTCGTTTTTGTTGTTCTTGTTGTTGTTGTTCATTGAGTTTCGTCTCATGGTGTGTGATCAGGGTAACATTTTCTATTTATATATTTATCATTGTTGTGGGATATGACTAATCTTTCTCTGTCTCTCTCTCTATACATTTATTTATCTATCTGTCTTCCTTTTTTCAGTCCGTCTCTCTCTCTCTCTCTCTCTCTCTCTCTCTCTCTCTCTCTCTCTCTCTCTCTCTCTCTCTCTCTCTCTCTCTCTCTCTCTCTCTCTCTCTCTCGCTTTATATTCCCCTTTCTCTGTATGCTAACATGCATAACCTAAATTGAAATGTGAGTAAATAAGAGAGAGCGAGATAGAAAAGAGGGGCGGAATAACAGAGTTTACAGTTAAAGATAAACATCCTAGTCACACGAACCTCCGAACCGTGCTTTGACATTTCCTGTTGAGCTTTCGGATCAGATAGGTCGCTCGCCGTACTTTTTAAATCACCGGAAATAAGGAGATAAGCAGAAACGATAATAGAGACGGGAAATATAACTAATAATGACTATGGCAATAACATAAAAAATATTTACACCTATAAAGTAAACGAGGCAGCAAATAAACAGGACCTCCCGGGAGTGAAGCGTTGTGTCTGCCACCACCTCGACGTCATCATAGTTGCCCTTATCATCACACACATGTTGGGAGCTTCTTCCTGTTGATAAGACGGCTGCTGTAGGTCAGGGAGGCCCCGTCGAACGAACCCCGGCGCAAGGAACTCTCTCCTTGGGCGATATTTATAGATGCGAGTTCTACTCAAGAAAGTCAAGGGGGAATAAAGACATCTGGACACAGGCGCACACATACGCATACAGTCATGCATAGATAAATATATATATATATATA
>BOPN01001029.1:7500-17500 GCA_017312705.2 Penaeus japonicus
ACATTAATTAGCTACAATCTAATATCAATCTCAGTTAGCTAGAATTTGGTCTTTTTCAAACTGTCTCATCAAATTGACGAATTTGAACTTATTTATTTTTTCTTCATACATAAATCACATAAGCTGAGCTTAAACAAGTTGATTAGCCGAAGAAAAGCAATTAACCATAAAAGATTTTCCCGAAACAGAACACACAGGTGATAAGGATTCTCATAAGACGTTTCGTTTCGCTGTGAACTTCTTTTATCTCGACTAGGAAACAATTTCATTATCATCATTTATCATCACTTGTATGATTCTGGTGCGAATTCATACTTATCGCTTAAGCTAATTGTTTTTCGTAGGTCAAACGCAATTTAGCCGTAAAAAAGGTTTCCCGAATGAGAGCAAGAGATTGCTAGGGTTGAACTGAGTTCATTGTGACAAATGGATAAAAAGTGGTATAAAAGAGACTGAATATTTTCACAACACAAGAGATGTAATTGACGCGTTTCGGGTTACCCCGTCTTCAGAACTACAGTTCTGAAGACGGGGTAACCCGAAACGCTCTTTTATACCACTTTTTATCCATTGCTAGGGTTGCAAGTAAGGCGTTAGTTAGTACATGTTGCGAGCTAACTATCCGACGAGTCAATTATTGCACAGAATATTCCCGGTTCGGGTCAGTGTATTATTATTTTCATTATTCATTATTCTTATAATTATTCACATATGTCCAGTACGAATTTTTCATGATTTACGAGATAGATTTACGATTGTACTAGCTAATTCTTACGAAAGTACTATCACTACTTTCATTTCAGTAAAGTATTTATATCCTTCTATTGTTAAGAAGGAATAATCCTATCCAACTTCAAATAACACATCTTACTCATGCATACACATACTCACACACTCAATGTCACTCACTTTCACTCTCAACTCACGGACTCATTCCTTACTGTAAACGCATATATCTACCTTTCATATCCTGCATTAACTCTTCTGGGCACAAGCACATAGGACACTGATGAATGACTTCATAGTAAACAAACAGGACAGCGTTTCCACCCACTCTGTTCTTTTATCGCCTTTAGTTTGTTGAAAGTAACAGGGGATAGTTATTAGCATTGTATTTCTATAGACTCGCCATATATTCTATTACTCTTGCATTAACTCATCTTGCAATTTTGTTTACTGAGATACTGAATAAGATAATGAATTTAGTTAGTAATTCGGTAGGACGACTTAGTGGCAACCACAATAACTCTCTTATCGCCCTAAGTTTGTTGAAAGAATAATTAGATAGTTATATGCACAAATATTTACTGCCTTGTAGCATTTTCTCTTATTGATTGTGAGACTTTTAGGGGTTCAAGTAAACCTTTGGGGGTTGCCACTGTTGTCCCACTCTACATGAGAAGCTTGTACTTCAAGTTTTCCCTTCTTTGTCTATCTTTACTAGAAAAAATGAAATAAACTAAAAAAAAAAAAAAAAAAAAAAAAAAAAAAAAAAAAAAAAAAAAAGCAAAGTCAAAGAAAGAAGAAGAAGAAAAAAAAAAATCTTTATGCACACACCCCTCCCCCGTTTTCTGTTCGTCTTTCTTTATTTCCTTCTCTTTGGCTATGTATGTATGAGGTTATCAAGCAGATAAGCGGATAACCAAGGACCACGAGGAACGCGAAACGAGGCCCGGAATGGGGTCGCCGAAAGCACTACGGTTCAGGAACTCAGGAGCAGCAGACACCAAAAACGCCCAGAAGATGGAGCATGGCTGTCGTTTCCCAGCTACCTAGAGAGTGTAGCACACGTCCTAAAAAGACCGGACACTCTCAATTAATAACGTGGGAGGCCTGCTTTTAATAACCAACAATCAGCTGCCAAGAACAGAAGAGCTGTAGAAAACGAAGGAATCCGAATCCGACAAGCCGACATCCGGGATTTAGAACAGCAAGGACGCGCAGAAACCAGGTTGATCTGAACCTTGCAAGGCCGGACGAAAAGTTCGCCCTCAACACGACTTCAGCTTAATTAATGGCTTGAGGACAAGGCGAAGTAGGCATTATGTTGTTTGCCACGTAGTTGCCAGTCACCACGAGGAAACTACCGATCAGGATACCTGTTAATAGCTCGATCGCCCAGGCCAGTGTATAATTTATTTGACCTAGCTTGCCCTCGGTCACTTACTACCCAACACTCTGCCCTCACAAACACACGCCCAGTCACTCTCCAACCGGAAAGGCGAACTAACGCCCCCCGCCTTTACCGTGAGACGCGCCTCTCAACAAGACACATCCGGGAAGCCTATCGATACAATATCCACGTGGCGTCATCTTCCAATAAGGGACAGAAGAACTACCAGACTTTGGCTAAAACCCTTTTGTGAGTACATCACACAGACAGACAGGCAGATGAATAGATAGATAAATAGATAGATAGATAGATAGATACATAGATAGAGAGATAGATACATAGATAGATAGATGGATAGATAGACAGATATATAGATAGATAGATAGATAGATAGATAGATAGATAAATAGATAAATAGATAGATACATAGATAGAGAGATAGATACATAGATAGATAGATGGATAGATAGATAGATAGATAGACAGAGAGAGAGAGTAATGAAATGAGTTCTAAAACCAGCTATCAGAGTGCACCTACTGTTCATAACAAGAGGCGAGTGAGAGCGACCAAAGGTTCTTCGCCAGAATGCGTCACATAACACAATTAGACTCCGTATTCTGGGAGCAGGAACACGCCAAAACAATAACTAAGGATATTCTATTAATATGGAAGCACTGACTTTGTGTGTGTTAAGGCTGGAACAGATAAATAAGAACGAAATGAAAGACTTTCATTTTAAGCTACGCATGAATTTATTTCTGCTTGTTTATTCTGTCGAATGTATTTGTTTAAAGATTTGGAAAAGTTGCTTCTTATTTCAGTGTGTCTATGCATACAGGCAGGCATGCACATGCACACACACACGCACGCACGCAAGGGTAAATTTTCCGAACAACGCCGCGTTACGAAATGCCACAAAAGTGGTATCGATGGATTCCTCTCAACCTCTACTATTCATATATAGTGAAATTAATGAGCGCTTGCACCCCTGGACCCCACAATCTGGGTCTCTTTTCTTAAGGCACTTCGTGCTACCTCGTCCTACTTCGGGGCATATTTCGCTTGCAAAATCTTAACCCAATGACCTACCTAACTTTGCCTAGTTTTGAATTAATCCCTAGCCAAAGAGGGGCTTCGCCCCCCCCCTGGACCCCCCCTTTTTAAGGCACTTCGTGCAACATACCTTGGGCAAGATATCCCGAATCCACCATCCTCGCCCTGAAATTCAAACATGGCTGTGTTTACGTATTTACGGATAGTAGCAAGCTGTGGACTGGAAACCCCCAGTGAATTACCTGCATGTGCTGTTATGTTTTCTCAACAGATGGCGCAATATTCCCCATTGTTTACAGTATAATTGTAGAGTGCCCTCTATTGAGTGGTCGCGTCATTATCGGTCCTAGTTTCTATCTGAGGAATATATATAAGACGAAGACTCAATTACCCTGTCATGGCGCACTGTGAGATATTCGTGGTCGCGGCATTTTCATCTACAGGACTAATTACGCATCACAAGTATCACAAAGTGCCCTGAATAGGGGAGATCCACAGGGGGGCGTAGCTCCCTCTTGGCAAAGGCTGACTTCAAAACTAGGCAAAGTGAGGTAGGTAGTTGGGTTAAGGTTTTCGTGATACCGAAGTAGCACGAGGTAGCACGAAGTGCCTTAAAAAGGGGGGGTCCAGAGGGGGGGCAAGCCCCCCTTAGCTAGGGCAACTTCAGACCTAAGCAAAGTTAGGTAGGTAATTGGTTAAGATTTTGCATACGAAATATGGCCGGAATTCATATTTTACCCGCAATTTCCCTGATCTACTTCATGCCCTCCCCTACTATCGGGACCCAGATTGTGGGCTTCAGGGGTGCAAGCGCTCATTAATTTCTCTATATATGAATAATAGAGGTTGAGAGGAATCCATCAATACCACTTTTGTGGTATTTAGCGACGCGGCGTTGTTCGGAAAATTTACCTCTATCTATCTATTTATCTATATATCTATATATATACATATATATATATATTTACATATATATATACATATACATATATATATACATATATATATATACATATGCATATATATACATATATATACATATGCATATATAAGAAAGATATGCATGAGACTGAATATCTAAATAACGCAAAAATGTATTTGACGTGTTTCGAACGAGGACACTTGTTCATATATGTATATATATATATATATATATATATATATATATATATATATATACGTATGTATGTATCTATGTATATAATGATGACAATGCTATTCATGGTAATAATAATCATAATAATTAATATCAGTGAGGATATTGATAAACGTGATAACAATAAAAACAAAGAAATTGCGCAAGTGTTAAAAGTAATGGCAATAGTCATAGTTATGAAAATTATATTGATAATTGATGATGATAATAGTAACAATAATGATAATAATAAGAGATGATGCTGATAATTATAATAATAATAATGATAATAATGATAATAACAATGTCAATGATAATGATGATACTAATGAGAATAATAAAAATGATAACAATAATGAGGATACTACTACTACTACTACTAATGATTACAATAATAATGGTTATCATAATGATAATGATAACAATAACGATACTAACACTAAGAATAATAATGATAATAATGAAAATGATAATATGAATGATTATAGATACTACTGCTAATATTACAATAATAATAACAATGATAACAATAATTTTAATGATAACATTGATAATAATGATAACAATGATAATGATAAGGATAACTTTATTGATAGTGAAATGATAATAACAGGTAACGGATATAACAATGGTAATAATACTGATAATGATAATGGTGATTACAATACTGGTATTTTTAAATGTAATGATAATCACAATAATGCTAACTATAACATTGGTAGTGATAATAGTGATAGTACTATGGATAAATATACAAATAATAATAACAATAGTAATGATAATGATAATAACAAAAAATATAAAGATAATACTAATGAGGATAAGAATAATAATGGAAGTAATGATGATGACAGGAATGACAGAAATAGTATTAATAACGATAGAGATGATAATGATAATAGTATAAATACTAACAAAAAAGATATAACAGTGATTGTATTGATAATGATAAATATGGTGATATCAATAATAGTGCTGATAATAGTATTGATGATAATGATAATCATAGTAACAAAAATAGCATTGACACTGATAATGATAATAATGAGGATGATAATGCTAACAATAATAATTACAATGATAATGATAATGATAAGGATAACGATAATGATGATAATTAATATGATAATAATATTAATGATAAAGATAATGATTAAAATAAATGGAAAGCGAAGCAAAGATAAAGTAGAGAGAAAAATGGAAAATGCGAAAGAAGGAGAAACTCGAAAGAAGAAAAAGAAAGAAGGAGATACACGAAAGAGAGCAATAAAGAAGAAGATAGCTGTGAAAGAAGAATATGATGAAGAAGACATTAAGGAAGAGAAAGAGAGAGAGATGAAGGAGAGATGCGAAAGAAGGAGATAGGAGAGAAGGGAAAGAAGAAGAGGCGGAAAAAGAAGAAAAAGAGGAGATAAAAAGGGGAGATAATTAGCCAAAGACCTAAGAGACACCGAAGGGAACGTCTCATAAGTGAAGGGAGGGGGAGAGGAGGGGAGGGGGAGAGGAGGACCAGGGGGGAGGGGGAGAGGAGGGGGAGGCTAGGGGGAGAGGATGAGGAGGGAGAGGGGGAGAGGGAGAGAGGGGGACCAGGGGGAGGGCGAGAGGAGGACCAGGGGGGAGGGGGAGAGGAGGACCAGGGGGGAGGGGGAGAGGAGGACCAGAGAGGAGAGGGAAAGGAGGGCGAGAAGGAGGGGGGGGAGAGGAAGGCCAGGGGGAGGGGGAGAGGAGGAAGAGGGGGGGGGGGGGGGGACGAGCAGGAGGGAAAGAGCATCCAAAAGATCTGACCCGATGTCAAGATTAACTTAATTGCGCTATTCAATTAAGTGATAAGGACCCTCCCTCTCAGCGTCTATGACAGGTGGTGATATACGTGGCCGCCCATCCGTTCCCCCGTGGGCGTCGCTGGACACGAGAAGTCAAAAAAAAAAAAAAAAAAAAAAAAAAAAAAAAAAAAAAAAAAACAAGTTTCCGTCTAGCTTCACTCTCGTTGCAAAATGAACGAAGGGCGTGTGACGTGAGAGATATGTAAAATAAGTAAGTTGATGGGGATTTATATCATGGGGTTGAACCTCTCTGTGTCGGGTTGGAGAACCGACTAGGCCTACGTGGTGGTGGTTCTCTTAGGCAGATTAACCTTTGTCTCTGAGACTAGATTTTTTGTTATATTATTATTATTTTTTCTTTCTTCTACTTCTTTTTATCTGTCTTTATTCGTGTTATTATCATTATCATCATTATCATTAGAACTATCATCATCATTTTTGTCATCACTATTTACTGTCATATCTGTTATTATTATCATCATTATCATTATCATTATTTATTGCTATTACTTTCATTACAATCATCAATGTCAGAATAATCACAACAGTGACGGTAATAATGATAATGGTAGTGATAATGATAATGATAATTTTAATAGTAATTGTGATAATAATAATGATAAAAAATAATAGTAATAATAAGGATGATAATAATAAAAAAATGATGATAATTTTTAGAACAATAACAATAATAATGATAATAACGATAACAATAATAATGATGATAAAAGCGATACTGATAACAATAATGATGGTAATGATAAACATAATAACAGCAACAACAACAATAATAATGCCAACAATGATATCGATAATGATAACAGCAGTAGTAATGATCATGATAATAATAGTAGTAATAATCATGGTGATAATAATGACAGTGATAACCATGACAATTCTCAGTTATTTTTTTTCCTGATATAAATTTTAATTCAAAAGTACTCCATACCTATGTTTTATCCCTCCCTGAATATATCCTCGTGCCTTCTTTTTTTACTTTGCTTATGAAGTCCTGGTTAAAATATTTTCCGATGACAGGAAACCATAAGTTTGAAGATTCGGATTCCGAAGAAATCTCACTACCCACGTGTCTTTAGTCCTCAAGCAATGATGCCAATCTCGTACTGTTGTTTTTATTTATACTTCTCCTACAACTGCTAGTCATACTTCTGCTACTGCACCTACATTGATATTACCATCCGTGATAACACTATGAAAGATATATCAATTCAGGTCATCCTTGCTATCTTTAGAACTCTTTGGTTCTGTCGAAATTTTGTCTTAAAGTCAAGGAGCTTAAGAAGAGCTCCATCTTGGTGCTTGTCGTGTCTCCGTTTTCTAAGTCTTCTCTTGTGCCTTTTGTAGGGGTGACTTAAAAAAAAAGGTGGAGTGCAGAGGTGAATGGCATTATTTGGGAAAGAGTACCTTATTTCGTGATAGATTTTTGGTTCGGCAAGAGGATATTTATAAGAATACACTTACGCTTTTATTATGGAAAGAAGAAAAAAAAAAGGGGAAGAAAGGATATGGATTTTTTTTTCTTTATAGAAACCTGCCAAACTTGAAGAATTATTCCCTTAACTTTTTTCAGAAGTCTTTTTTTTTCTGATTTTTTAAAAAATGGGCATCAGGTGGAGAAGACTTTTGCCATGGCGTCAGGAGTCTGCTCTAGGAACATCTATATTTTTTTCATCTATAGTTGTGTTTTGGTAGTTTTCAAAATTAAGTGTTTGTTCCAGATCTTATTCTCTTGATATGCTTTTTGTATATATTGGTAAGGTTGCGATTGGTTAGTGTTTTATTTATGTTTTATTCGACTGTTAACGTTGCGTGTCATAGGAACGATGTTATCACTTAATTTTAAATATTTTACATTCAGAGACAGAACACACACACACACAAACACACAGACACACACACACACACACATCCCCCCTCACACAGGCACACAAACGCACACATGCATATAGCGCTCCCCCCATCCACACACACACACAAGAACCCCCCCCCCCCCTCAAACAAACACTCACACAAGAACAACACACACACATCTCCCTTTCCACACACACACACACACACACACACGCACACACACACACGTACACACGCACACACACACACACACACGTACACACACACACGTACACACACACACACACACATACACACACACACACACACACTCATGTACGTAGCAAGCTCGCCTCTTCATTAATTACCATAGATTGCAGTCCATTACCCGTACTCGTGCAACGGCAGGATGGAGTGTCTCTGTTCTCGATGTCAAGGATGAAATATTGCTAGGCTGTTTCTCTGCAACTTAGGTAGATGGCGTTATTTTGTTGCATATTGATGGTATGTTGGTTGTCTTTCGTTTCGGAGTGTAACTAGTGTGAGGGTTTTCATGCTGTTCTCATGCTTGAGGAAATAATAAATAAAAATTGGGTATATGTGCGTGTGTGTGTGCGTGGTATGTGTGTAGCGTGTAGTGTGTGTGGGTATGTTTGTGGTGTGTATGTATGCAGGATCTATAGACTCTGTGTATGTGTGTATATGTTTACGTGAACAGATATAAAAAACGGATATATGAGCACTCATGCTTATGTGTATATGTGTAATATGTGTGCACGAACAAATACACAGAGATATAAACGCTCACAAACAGCCATAGCGGCTTATAAATAATTCAGAGACACGATGAAGCATTACCAAGGATAGAGGGAATCCCGGTGGCGTACCCCTCCCCCTCCCCCCTGTGACAGGAGGTGAAGCCCTCCGGGGAAGGGATGTGGGTGGAGGGGGGGGGGGTACATGCTAGAGGGAAGAGAGATTAGCCAGATAGATATAAAGATAGAGATAGAAATAAATGTTAGGAATAGATGCTGGAGATGTAGAGATAGAGAAATACATATACATACATACATACATACATACATACATACATACATACACAAATACACACACACACACACACACACACACACACACACACACACACACACACATATATATATATATATATATATATATATATATATATATATATATATATATATATATATAAAGAAATAGAGACAGGAACAGAGCTCGAGATATGGATGAAAATATAGATAAAGATAAAAATAAGTCAGGAATATAAAGGTAGGAAAATTGTCTCAGAGTGGCTCCCAACCTATGGGGCGTGATTTGAATACAGGGAAGGTATAAAACTATCCAGTATTTTTTCATCATCAATATTATTATCCATTTACTGAGGAACATGAAGCTCCTGAATTAAAGTCTTTTATGATAGCGTTATCTGTTTTTTTTTTATTTATTTTTTTATTTTTTATTTTTTTAATAATTTAGATATCTTTTTTTCATCCGTGTCTAGGGATGTAGTTAGCTAATCCTCGACGAATTAAGATATTAACGTAAAAAGGATATGATTCATGTTTTATTTACAAAAGTATAAAGATGGAGTGAGGTTTTCTTAAAAAAAGGGAAAAAGGCAGAGGGATGTTAATAGAATTGGGATAGATATAGTGAAAAAATATATTACAGGTGAAAGATAGCATAGATATAGATATTAGTGATTTAGATATAGGCGAAAAACACACGGGACTCTTAATTAAAGATAGGAAAAGTTACAAAAAGAGGTGGATATTGAGGCAGAAATAGAAAAAGATACGAGATAAATATAACGTATATATAAATATCATAGCTATAACGTCTCCCTATGCTAGATAGAAATAGAGATAGAGATAGATCGTAGATCATTGTCAATTTTGATGATGATAATGATAAAATGTGTTAGAGACGTAGAGACCGAAATATATACATTAAAGGAGGTAGAGACAGATATAGGAGATAATGAAATAAATGATGTAAGATAC
>BOPN01001029.1:25000-27500 GCA_017312705.2 Penaeus japonicus
TATATATATATATATATATATATATATATATATATATATATATATATATATATATATATATATATATATATAAATAAATATATATCGACCGGTGCCTTGACAATGGACAGGGACCTTTTTGGAGTCGGTTCTGGTCCGTGAAAAGATATCTTTTATAGCTGCTTTATAGTTCTTTTGTAGAACTACTTGGAAAGGCTTCTTGTCATGGAGGGTTAAAGATATCAGCTGAGTGTGGCATTTATGTGTGTGTGTGTGATCGCATACCTCTGTGCAAGTGTGTGCATATGTATATACATGTGTATATGTGTGTGTGTGTGTGTGTGTGTGTGTGATAGTTTTATATGCATGCAACAGCATATCAATAATTGTGTATTTACATTTTGATGTCAGTGTCACAGTATTAGTTATCATTAGTATTTTTATCATCTTTCTTACTTTAGTAATTGTGATAATAAGTATCATCATATTTTTAGTTTAGTCATTGACGTTATATTTCTTATTGTTGTCATTGCCAATATCACTAATTTACTTTTATCACTATTATCATCAATGTTATCGTTTATTCTTATTACTGTCATGATCATCATTATTTATTACCATTATCACTCTCATTATTGTTATCATCATTATAATTATCATTATCACCGTCATTATTGGCATTATTATTATCATTATCATCATAATAAAAATTATGATAATGATATTAATAATACTAACATTAATTATCATTATCATTATCAACATCATTATCATTATGGTAATTATTGTTAGCATTATCATAATGACAATTGGATAATAATGATAATAATAATTATTATTTTCATAAATGATTATCATATCATCGTCATTTCTATAATTATCTTCACTCATTTCCATTATCATTATTCTCATTATCAATACTATCATCATCATTAGTATCACGAATGTTAATATCATTTATATGTATATTACTATTATCAGTAATATTTCTGTAAGGATAATAGTGACTCTAAAAGTCGTGTAATTTATATATAGATATTGCTATTATCAGTAATATTTCTGTAAGGATAATAGTTACTCTAAAAGTCATGTCATTAAAGGTAATGATGCTGATGAATATGGTGACAGTATTGATCATATCTATAGTAATGAACATAATAGCAAAAAGAAAAAAACTGTGATTAGGATAATGATAATGTAGATAGTAACAATTTAATAATGATATCACACTGACGATAAAGAAAAAGGATATAATCTTTATTTCCATTCATTTTGATAATTTGTAGTATATATCACAATAGCGTTACCATTAATGATATTTCACCTCCTTATGTAAATAATAATTTTCTATCTGCTGCCTTCGTAAAAAAAAAAAAAAAAAAAAAAAAAAAAAAAAAAAAAAAAAAAAAAAAAAAAAAAAAAAAAAAATCCACTTCTATGATTCATAATATTTTCTATCTGTTGAATTCGTCAACAGAAAAAAAAATGTTTTTTGCACTCCTATGATTCATACACAGGCAAACTCCCTATAACACATATCAATTCATACATAATGTAATGAAAACGAACATAATGCAATTTCGTCAAGTACCCCCTCACAGGTGTCCTGCTCATTAATACTTTCATTTGCATAACTTAGCCTATTGTATGCCCCTCATTAGTGCAAAATGCATTTTCGAGATATGCACTGATAGGAGCTGACTTTTGTTCCTTTTTTTTGTTTCTTTGTTGCACGCTCATCATTTTCTTTTTTTCATAAAAGGTGGGGATTCAGGGAGGTGACTATATTCACACGTTAACGTACACACATACACATAAACACACACACACACACACACACACACACACACATATATATATATAAATATATATATATATATATATATATAAATATATATATATATATATATATATATATATATATATATATATATATATATATGTATATAGATAGATAGATAGATAGATAGATATAGATATATAAATCTATCTATCTATATATATATATATATATATAATATATACATATACATACATACATATATATATATATATATATATATATATATATATATATATATATATATATATGTATATATATATATATATATATATATATATATATATATATATATATATATATATATATATATATATATATATGTATATGTATGTATATATAATACATATACATACATACATACATACATATAGATATATATATATATATATATATATATATATATATATATATATATATATATATGCACACACACACACACACACACACAAACATACACACACACACAAACACACATACACACAAACACATACACACAAACACACACACATAAACACATAACTATATAAATATATACACAGTGTATATGTGCATTTGTGTGTTTATGTAAGTATATCATTTTTGAACTAATATATAACCTTTTGGGCAAAGATATATACTAAAGAATCTCTCTCTCTCTCTCTCTCTCTCTTTCTCGAGAGAGAGAGAGAGAGAGAGAGA
>BOPN01001029.1:35000-40000 GCA_017312705.2 Penaeus japonicus
ATATATATATATATATATATATATATATATATATATATATATATATATATACATATACACACACACACATTTATCCGTGCAATATACATATATACATAACTGTACATCAAGTGAACAAAGAGCGAAAAGGGCACGAGAGTGACAGCATCGAGACAAAGGTGAAGGGTCAAAGGTCAAAGGATAGGTAAGACTCCCTCTTTCGGACCTTGTCGAAAGTGAGAGGGGGAGGGGAGGGGGTAGGGGGGGTAGGGGGGGAAGAAGTCCTTCGAAATAATCTGTGACGCAAGCCGGTCATAGCCTAGTCCTCGTTCCCATCGCCAATTCCCTTCGGAAACTTTCAGAATAACAAAGGCGGTGATTCTTTCCCTCCTCTTTGTTGTTCTTTGGCGCCATTGTGTTGGTCAAAAGGGATCAGAAAGTCTTCTTCGTCTAAAGGCTTTGGAATCGGATCTTCTTCAAGTGAGATTGGCCTGAAAGGTCTTGAAGTCTTTATTCGTTAGGTATCTAAAATGTATCTACATTGTCATGGTCATTATTTTTTCAACAAAGCGAAGGGGATTGGTCGGTTTAAATTTTCGTATTTTTCGTGATTTTTACGGTTTTTCTTTCTTTTAATATATTTCACCTAGACTTCCCATTCTCCTCCCTGGAGTTACGAGGTCAAACGGGGTCATCAAGCCTTTTTCCTGGGTTCGCTAAGCTCTCAAAATATCATAGAATTTCAGTTCACGAATCTGCAGCACTGTCAAAATATCATCATGGTTATTATTAATAAACAATTGCTAGATTTTCAACTAAGTCTATAGAAAAATAAGACAATCACTTGTGTGTTGTTTACTAACTTTCATGTAGGAGCCGCCATTCCTGTACCCTCTTCAGTTAAGTAACTTGTGGTCTCCGACAGATCATTGTTTCACTAGGAAATATATTGTTTATTTACAGCAATCATCGTTCTTTTTACGAATTCTTCAGAAACTTTTCATCTTATTTTATATATATATATTTTCTTAATCTTTTACACAGGTATTGATTATACTTGTCCTTTACCACCACAGCTCTCACCCAATACTAATACTATGAGTCTGTACAACCATTGAGGACGTGCAATTGACGTTGTAAGGAAGGGATATTCCTATTTCACTAAAACACTGCACATTACATACCTCAATTTCTTCCAGGAACTCCATCCTTTCCCTGCACTTTATTGATATATATATATATATATATATATATATATATATATATATATATATATATATATATATATATATATATATATATATGTATATATATATATATATATATATATATATATATATATATATATATATATATATATATATATGTGTGTGTGTGTGTGTGTGTGTATGTATGTGTGTGTGTGTGTATGTGTGTGTTTGTCTGTCTGTATGTGTGTGCATTATTCATCTTTATTGACCCGCCATATTTTTTTCTCTCTCTCCCCTTCCCTAGAAACCAACCATGATGCCATCAGCGTGGACAACGACAGTGCTTGTGGTGGCGGCCGCGTCGCTTCTGGCAGAGGGCGCCACGACCCCCGTTCGCTCGCCCTCCTCGCTCACCAGGTTCCTCGCTCCAGTCGTTAGACATCGGGTGATTGTCTCTTTTTTATCGTTTGATTTCATGGGTGTGATTAATTGAGTGGCTTATGTATTAAGTGATAGTTTTTTTGGGGGATATGTTGCTTGTCGGTTCTCTTGACGTCCTAACGCGACCTCATTCTGTTTCTTTTGTTGCTTAGAGTTCAAAAGCGAAGACTTGTGTTAAGAGTAGAATGATGACACGATTATCCTTGTCTGATAGTTTGCTCTCCCCCCCTCCTCCTCCTCCTCCTCCCCCAGCTCGAGGAAGGCCGCCTCCCCGCCGCCCTGGTCGAGGAACTGGTGGCTGACTTCGAGGACCCCGAGTTGATGGACTTCCACGACGCAGACAAGCGGCAGTTCGACGAGTACGGACACATGCGGTTCGGCAAGCGCGCTGGCGGAAGCGGCGGCGTCGGCGGCGAGTACGACGACTACGGCCACCTGCGTTTCGGCAGGAGCCTCAGCGCCATGACCACGTCAGCAGGCAGCATCAGCAGGAACGGCAGCAGCAGGAGCAACAGCGGAGACAGGAACGACCGCTACAACCACCAGCACCACCATCGTCAACTGGACGGCTCCGCTGCGGCGCGAGGACACTAATCCTTTTTTCTTTCCCAATTTGGTCTCCTTCCTCCGTTTTCTTTTTTCCCCCCCTTAGGGATAGACTTAAGTATATTTCAAGAAGAGGGTTGATCGAGCTATCTATTTTGCTACAAATATCTCTATCGCTCTTTGTCTCCGGCGAAAGAAAAGTGGCTTGGATGGATCTCCCGTCTGTTTAAGTCCCCCCTGTGTCGACTCGGGAGAAGAGCTTCGTTGCGTCTTCACGGAGGAGAATAATTTCCTGGGTCTTCACACGACGGAAACACCGACGGCTCCTGTAGATCACCTGGCCGACGCTGCCATCTAGCGGGCGGCGAGAGAAGCTGAAAAAGCAACCGCCTTGTATCGCCTCTTGGAATCCACATCCATTTTGAAATCCCATCTCGTCAGTCAGACCAGAAACAGTCATCCAGTCATCGTTTTCGACGCGATCAAACTCCCAATCTTTTCTAACCATCTTTGAAGCAATAGTTTCGGAAAGAAAAATACATTTAAGAGGAAAACAACAAAGCAGAGAGAGGATTTAGCAATTACCTCAAGCACATCACACCCGAATTGTTGTGTGTTGAAGGGGAAACGAAAGAAATAATGCACAGTGTTACGTTGTAAGTGTTCATAGTGGCTGGGTATAAACAATGTAACCTGTATTTCGACCATTTCTTTTTAACCTTCTTTTTGTTCTTCAATACTTGATATATTGATATTAATGATGGATGTTAATAATAATAATAAATGATAAAAAAAACACAAGGAAAGAAATGAGGAAAGAAAGAAAGAAAATAATTGTAGACTTGTTTTATAGAAATTATATTAAAGCGACAGTAACAAAAGCTAACATGACGATGTTGATTATAATGATTATGATTAACACTGAATAATAATGACAATAAAATCATATAATCAGTAATAAGTATGATAACAAAATACAGCAATAATTGACATCACAATCACCAACAAAACTAAAGCATTTCTAAAAATAAAAAAACAAAACGACAAAGACAAAAGCAATTGCAATAACTACGACGCCATCATCAACAATGATAATGATAATGAAAATGACGGTAGAAGTGGTAATGATGATTATACTACTACAATCCTTAATGATTATTACGATGAATACAAATGAAAGGATTCTAGGACACACTGAAGGAACCAGGACTTCGAATAATGATGATAATGATAATGATGATAATGATGATAATATTGATACGACATACCACTGTTGTTGATGATGATGATGATATTAATGATGATAATAATGCTACTACTAATAATGTTAATGATATTAAAATACACAACAATGATAAAAATAGTAAAGACAAATGACCGGGTTCTGAAACAACAGGATATAGAAAACGAGAAGAATCCTTGAAACATTAGGAGCGCCGACACGGAAAGTTGATCACGTGACTGGCGCCATATTGGTTTTACCTCGTTTATTATGATCGTTCGGCTAATTTGTCCCGTGATTTCTTTAATGACATGTTATATATTCCAGTGGCGATGATAATGATAATATAAAATGTGTACTAACATTAGTCATCATTTTAATTAAAGCTTTACGTTGTAATATTGGCGCCACGTGACTGTGTGTTTGTCTATGTTTGTTTGTTTGTTGTGTGTGTGTGTGTGTGTGTTTGTGTGTGTATCATGTATGTTTGAGCGTGTACGTATACAAGTGTTAAAGCAAGAAATATACCTAAACTAGTTGAGTTTGTAAACATTTATGTTATAGGATATTAATGTAAACAACCTCGACAGTTAGAAATCATAATCTCTCTTCCATATTCCAGGGACACTATAACCAACATTAAGAATATGAAATTTATATTTTTCATATGCAATTTTGCAAACATTCTTAAAGCGATAAGGAAAGCGAGGGATGAACGTCGGTGCTTCCATCTGTCGGCAAATGAAACAAACTAAACTTACGAGAATCGGTTGTACATCGAATCCCGCGGAAGTTACCTTTCCTTTGACTTTTATGTCTTGCAAAATCACTGCGTTTTCTTTTCTTTTCCAATTCCTGCTGAAGTACTGTACACTTTTATTTAATTCTCATGTGCTCTGTAATTCCCGCCTTTCCTGATATTTTATGGAAATGAAGGCTATAAGCAAGTATTTAATAATGGTTTTCCCTTCTTGCAATATCAATCGATGTTTTTGCAATTACTCTGCGTAGATAAGCAGGGAAGCAGCTGCGTTTGTGGTTTAGGTCATATGCAAATATTCAGGTGTTGTTCTCGATCCACAAGAAGCAGGTGAAGAAGTAGAAAATGGAGAAGGAAGAGGAGGAGGAAAAGGAAAAGGAAATGGAGAAGAAGGAGGAGGAGAAAGAAACAGAGAAAGAGAGAGAGAAGGAGGAGGAAAAGGGTCAGGAGATGGAGAAGAAAATGGAGAAAGAGAAAGATAAGGAAAAGGAAAAGGGAAATTAGAAGAAGGAGAAAGAGGAGATGGATGAAAGGGAGGAGAAAAAGGAAAAGGAGAAAGAGAAGAAGGAGGAGACTAATAAGGAGAAAAGGAATGGGAAGGAGAAGGAGAAGAAGGAGAAAGAAGATAAAGAGAGGGAGTGGGAGAAGAAGGAGAAGGAGGAGTAGGAAAAAGAGAGGAAGAGGGAGATCGAGAGGGAGAGGGAGAAGAAGGAAGAGGATGAGAAGAAGGAGAAGCAGAAGGAAAAAAAGGTAGCAGACGTAGCAGTAGTAGTAGCAATAGTAGAAGTAGAAGAAGAAAAAGAAAATAAGCAAACATAAAAAACGCGTTAGAAATGATAACGACATAATTACTTCATCATGG
>BOPN01001029.1:55000-60000 GCA_017312705.2 Penaeus japonicus
CCACGGAGGACACTTTCAATTAGCATTTTGTTTCCCCTTTTTCGTACATACTCCTTCTACTGTGTGCAACGATGTCTGTCTTTTTAGAATCAGGATTTCTGGTTCTTTGTATATGACCAATCAGCTTCTTTTCCTTGGTGTACCTTTTAGTGTTATCTTCTAAGATCTTTCTGTATATTCCTGTGTAACTACATCTTTATTTCTTCTTCTTAACTGTGCTTGCTAGCTGCGTTTTATTTTATTTATTTATTTTTTTATTTTTATTTTTTTTTAATCTACTCCGTGTGGTTTTCAAGCATCTTTTCCATCTCATTTCCTGACTTTATCTTTACCATAGAGTATGGTAAACGTATCTTTGAGGTTGTTTGTTTCTTCCAAGACTTCAATGTTATTGTTTACCATTTCATTTTCGATTTTCGTGACCGTTATCTTGCTTACTTCCGGTAGTTGGATTTCAGGTTCCTCTGCTTTGATAGGATTTAGCTTTTGCTTGAACGCGTCCACTTTCTTTTCCGGGTTTTGTGCAGTTTCCCCTCGAGTAAAGTTGGTTCTTCACACGTTTTCTACGAGTTCCCTCAGTTTCTCATTTGCTTGTTTCTCCGCGTTCAACTCAGCCATAAATAGATTACAACCCGTAACAGCTGCCTCCTGCAGGATGGAACGCTGGCAGGAATATGACAGCGAGCGTCAAAATGAAGCCCTACCACTCCCAGATGAAACTCTCCCCTCCCCCTGGCTCAAACCTAAGTAGGAAAGACTAGGTGAAACTTAATAGAGCAAGTGCAAAGTTAGGGAAAACCAAGGACAATCTCCACCAATGGGGACTTGACACCAGCCCCGACTGTCCATGTGGAGAAACCCAAACAATGAAACACTTCCTCCTGGAATGCCTGTTGGGTCCTCACTGCTCCGACCTAGATCTTAAGGAAGCAAGTAATGCCGCCATATAATGGGTAAAATTCTGGTGCGATGAGATATGGTGATGATGAGCCCGTAACTAATCGATTTCCAAAGGCTTCAAAAAACAACAACTCGATTCTTTCCTTAGAATCTCTCAGCGACATTCCCTTCGTCTACCGAAATTCCGCTAAACAGACAAGTAAAACTACCTACAGTTTGGTGTTGCTAGCCTCGGTCGCCGAGCGAGTTAGCCTAATTTCGCTAATTCAGAAATTGACCCGCTTTTCGACTCTCTCTCGATTCTTCTACACTCTTTGGGTAACTTTTAACACTAGAGTTTACTTTTCAGAATAAATTATGAAGATTTAGAAGATATATGAAAAGCTCTCACGTCAGGGTTCTTCTCCCGTTTATCTCAACTACTATAAGCGTCTAGGATTGTGTATGTATATATATACACATATGCGTACACACATATACACACACACACACACACATATATATATATATATATACATATATATACACACACACACACACACACATATATATATATATATATATATATATATATATATATATATATATATTTAAATATATGTGTGTGTGTGTGAGGCGTGGGCGGAGGATGTCATCCGAGCACAGATGCGCAAAGCAGCAGATGGAAAGGGAGATAACTCTGCGTATGATGAGATTGCAACTGCCGGCGCCGTGATTGGCGCTGCCGTGATTCATCCGCCGAGGGAGGCCGGCCGCCGTCAGGTAAACATTCTTGATTAGAAGCGGCCGAAGTTATCAAGCAGCTTCAGAACTCTTTATAGTTTCTCTTCCTAAAATGAACGGTGCAAGGCTATGTCAAGAAACAGCTTTATACATATAGACGTATATATAATCACCGATGCTCCGATTGAAAGACCTCTTAAATTAGTTTCTATGCATCAAAATGACTAGGTAAAGTAAAGATCAAAAAGTAAGGTTTCGGTAATTTTGCCAAAGCTCAAAGTCGGGGAGAGAAAAGAGACAAGAGCCACGCGCGCGCTCAAAGGGAGTGCCACTGCCCACGATGCCTTTGGGTTAAGGATCAAAATGCAGACGCTGTACTCCCGGGAAGGGCCTGTCTCTCCTTTCTCTAGGTCTCATAGCGCGCCGCTTCTTTCAAGTTCTCGCTGCATTGTGGCCTTGAAGAGACTTTTAAGTGTATATTGATGTTTGTTCCTTCAAAGAATGCATCATCATGCCAGCGGTGCTTGTTACACCCTGCGCTGAAACCCGCTGTTTCTTCGTGCTAAAGGCTTCACTCTCATTATTTCTGGCGTGAAATTGTCGCATTAAACGTTCGTTTACATCTTTTTCAACCATTTTATGACGCACGGTCATAAATAAGCGCTTGTTTATGTATACATACACACACACACACACACACACACACACACACATATATATATTTATATATATATATATAGTGTGGTATCGGGTGTAATTACAGGCTCTTTTAATCCTGACTGGCAACACCCGTCTCAACCGGAACCCTATTTCTCCTCACGCGACCTACCCTCCCCCACTCTGATAGCTAATAACCAAAAGTAATCTTAAAGTAAACCGAAAGTAATCCTGAAGACAGTTCAGAAACGCCGTAAAAATAATGGTAGTTGAAGACAAGAGCACGGTGTGTGAATGGCGCTCTTGTTTTAGTGGCGTGGCTTTAACGTCCTGTAATTACAAATGAATGCAACGTGTTTTTGTTTTTTTTTCCCCTGATGAGTCTGTCAGGTTTAAGTTTCTGAGCTTGAGTGCCATGTAGGTGGTTGTAGTCTGGTTGTCATCTGTTGAATGTGGTTGGGAAAGCCTCGGCGAAGTATAAGTATGTCGCTACGCGTGTCGGGCCGGTCATAAAAAGATCATTATCACCGAAAGGTCTATAATATATGGGCTATGGGGCGCCGTGACGTCCAAAAAGCAGTTAATCTTCGAAGTCAAATCGCCATGATGAAGGCTGTGAGTGACACACCTGATGTGGTCGACGTTTTGAGTATCCTGTTTTTTCTAGTTTTTAAGTTTCAGTATTGACGTTTTTTTTTTGTTGTGTTTATCGTTCTACTTGACTGTTTATTGGGTCTTGTGCTAAAAGGAAACGAAACGGATGATAAGAGTCAGTTCAAAGTGCTTTATCTATCTTGGTCCTTTTAAACGTCTCAGAGTAAATGTACTTCAGATGCACTGCAAATATGTCCTCTATACCACTTAACCAATGACATGATAAAACGCGCGGTGCAGCACTTATCAGATTTACAATACCTTGAAGGAACGCGCAAGGTAAACCATACCTTGAAAATAATGTTAAGAGCTGACGAAACTACGGCACATTAGAGTAAAATAAAACACTCGAGCATTTAGATATATAAACACATTCATCTAATATAATATTATGTATACATATGTATATATATATACACACACACACACACATACACACACACATACACACACACACACACACACACACACACACACACACACACACACACACACACACACACACACACACACACACACACACACACACATATATATATATATATATATACATATACATATAAATTAGATTAGAACAGTAGCGCTGGTATTGTGACCGGAGCGTGGAGGGAATGACTTGAGAATGACTAGCGGAGTGGTCGTTCACTGGTCGTTCATCAACATGATTTGTGAACGACCTCTTTCCCTAACAAACCCGATCAATATTTAACGAACATTTCCCACCAGAAGGAACCAGGAGGTCACGTGGTCGCTGGGTGAACGTGCGTGAAAACTTTTCTATTTTCTTTATTCTTTTGTGTGTAGTCTTTATGAACGAGTCATTAGAATAATAAGAGAGAGAGAGAGAGATAAAACAATTGTTTTTTTTTCAGATAAAAACATCACATGACACGTGACTTATATTTAGAGATGATAATCTTCCTTGGTCACACATGTAAACAAAAGAAGGAAAGCAAATTAACAACATTAACAAACAAACACATACACACCAACAAGCAACTATGGATAAATATATGTACATATATACATACGTAGATATATATATATATATATATATATATATATATATATATATATATATATATATATATATATACACACACACACACACACATATATATATGATACACACACACACACACACACACACACACACACACACACACACACACACAGAGATATATATATATACATATATATATATATATGTCTGACTCATCCAAATACAAATAAAATGGCTAAATAAATAACATCACACACACACAAAACACGACATGACACGGGCAGCCCTCCCCACCCCCCACTCCACCCCCACCCCACCCACCCACACTCTCAACAACCAAGTTCAACTTCTGTCCTAAGTTCAAAATCTAGCTCGCACCCCCCACTCTGTTGTGTCCCCTTCGACCCAGATTTTATGGTCTAAGTTCATGTGATGTATGATGTATAACACTTTTTTCCCCTTCTTTTTTTATTTGAGGGAGTAAAGGTTACGATTCTGTAGGGTGAAGGAAGGTAAAATATTTTCCATTGCTTATCTTGTGATTGATAGAATAAAGGGAGAGCAAATAAATATATATTTGAATGAGAGTGTGGATGACTCAGATACATTAAGAGGAAAAAATGTATTCTTTCAGTATTTTTTAAAAATTGTCGAAAAAATTGGCATTTACCAGTTTGTTTCAGTAAAATGCTAATGAAATGGAAAATAGATAAAATGAAAATGATGATCGGATACAACGAATAAAGAACCAAGGAAAAAAAAAGTTGACAAAAGAACGAAGAATGAAATACAGTGAAAAAGAAAAAAATGAAAAGAAGATTAGCTTTCAACTGAATATAGTCTATAAATGATTAATCCGTTGGAAATAGATGAATGAAAATAAAGCAAACAGATCTGCAATGAAACAACCATTTTCTTATAAACTTATCTATTTTTTTTCTTAGGATAGTCTTTCCAAAAACCAGTTGGTAAAGTAGAGGCATTCTCATCGGGATTAAGATTTTTACAGCTGTTTATTCTGGCCAATCAAATATCAGGTCAAAGGTATACAATTTTAGGGAAA
>BOPN01001029.1:75000-80000 GCA_017312705.2 Penaeus japonicus
TACTTTAGTTGTCGATAACATCAACATAAATTATAACCACACACTTACAGCCAATCCCTCAAAAAAAAAAAAAAAAAAAAAAAAAAAAAAAAAAAAAAAAAAAAAAAAAAAAAAAAAAAAAAAAAAAATCGGAATGTGATTATAGTTACGAAGCGTGTGATGACAAGGATGATAGTGATAACAATGAAGAATGAGTAATTATGATAATTATGATAAGAATCAAGATGAGAAAGATAGCATCACATTTGTATCTACTAATGAAGGAAAGGAGAATATTAAGCTTAGTAATGGTACGTGTGATACCGTGCAATGATTAGAATAGGAAATGAAATTAATCACTTTGATGATAACAGAAAGTCTGTGACGAGGGTGAGAAACAGAATATTTGTATTTATTTGTCTCTGATCTCTTCTATTTTTGTCATTCTCTCTTTATTTCAGTGTCTCGTCTTTCTTTTATTTCTTTAGATCTACTCTTTATTCCTATTTTTGTCTTCTTCCCTTTCGTATTGTTCCTTCGGCTTTCCTTCTATCTCTACCTTTCGTAATCTGATTTCTGGAGCTTTTTTTCTTATTGAAATTTTAATCTTCTTTTTCTGGGCTGTGATGTTCGCCATTGTCTAGATGCTTAAGGGCGATATTAAGATAAGATCTGAGATAAAGACGTTATTATCAAATGAGGGAGATAAGATTTGATAAAGTGTCTATTATTCTTTTGATAAAAGTCGTGTTAGGTAATTGGGAAATAGCTTCAGACAATAAATATTTCTAGTGTTTTTATGGCTTTTTCTTTTTTTTCTGTATATATATATATATATATATTTATATATACACATACATACATGTGTGTGTGTTTGTGTTTGTGTGTATGTATGTGTATGTGTGTATCTGTGTATGTGTGTGTATGTGAATATGTATGTGTGTGTGTGTGTGTGTGTGGGTGTATTCATATATACATGCCTATTCAAGTACACACACACACACACATAGAAACACCCACCCACACACAAACACACACACACACACACACACACATACAAACACCCACCCACATACATACACACACACAAACATACACACACACACACACACTCATACAAATACACCTATGCATCACATACGGTCAAGATCCTGCAGCAGAGAATGCAGATGTTAAGCCTTGCCATTGCAGCCTTGTGAGCACGAGATGTTTTTCTTCCTGAGAACAACAGTCTGCATAGCAAGATCTGTCTCGTGTTTCTGTCTCGTAAGCTTATAATATTACCTTTGATCTTTCCTTTAATAATTCTTACCTTATCTGCTGTTCTATTATCTGTTTTCTCTTTGTTTTCTTCTTTCTTTTCTTGTTTCTAATTGTTATCTCTCCTATTCCTTCTATTTTTTTTTTCATTTTTCTCTTGTCGTTCACTTCAATTTGTTTTCTCTTTGTTTTCTTCTTTCTTTTCATGTTTCTAATTGTTATCTCTCCTATTCCTTCTATTTTTTTTTTCATTTTTCTCTCGTCGTTCACTTCAAATTTTTGTTTTTTGAAATTTCCCACTAAAGAATAGCCTTGTGAAATACGGGTAGGAATTAACCGCAAGATTTGTAATTATCGTTCATTTGCATGCACGTTGCACGAGGCTTATCAATAATAACACTCGCGATATTGACATCTTTAGAGCTTTCGAAAAATTCTCTAGTTGCTTCGTCCTTCGGCCGAGCTGAGTTATGTAAGGAAAAATTATGCGATGATTATATATTCTTGGTTGAAGTGTATGCATGCGTGAGTGCATGTGAAGGGGGGGGGGGGGCGGGGGCGTGACTATGTGGGTGTGTAAGTGTGGGTGTGTTTGCACTTGCTTGTACTGCAGGCTAGTGTGTGTGTGTGTGTGTGTGTGTGTGTGTGTGTATGTATTTGTTGTTGTGTCTGTTTTTTATGTGTATGTATATGTCTACTTTTATGCGTACGTGTGTGTGTGTGTGTGTATGTGTGTGTGGGTGTGGATGTGTGTATTTGTTGTGTGTGCACTTGTGTATACTGTAGGCTAGTATGTATGTATGTATTTGTTGTGTGTGTGTTATCATGTATCTGTACTGTATATCCGCTTCTGTGCGTACGTATGTGTGTGTGTGTGTGGGGGGGGGTGCACTTATAAATACTGTAGGCTTGGCTTGTGTGTATGTAAACATTTATTGTGTGTGTGTTTTCATATGCATGTGTATGCGTGCGAACTTTCCATAATGATTTACACAATAAATTGTCTGTTGATATTACTTAATCAATTGCTGATACATGAATCCGATGATTGTAGGATCGCATTGAAAATCATGACAAATGTTGCTAAGATGGAGATTGCAATGGAGACGGACATTACCTTGATTGATATTATTTTCATCATCATGATTGTTATATCATTATCATTTCTGTTTTATCAATATTATCATTATCATCATTGTCATTATCATTTAATCATCATCATCATCACCATCATCCCCATAATTATTGCTATCATTATTTTAATATCATTATTATTTTTAGTATCATAATCATCATCATTATCATAACACACACACACACACATATAAAGACACACATACAGTACACACACACACACGCACACACACACGCACACACACACACACACACACACACACACACACACACACACACACACACACACACACACACACACACACACACACACACAACACATATATATATATATATATATATATATATATATATATATATATATATATATACATATATATATGTATTTATATATATATGTATATATATATATATATATATATATATATATATATATATATATATATATATATATATATATATATATATATATATATTTATATATGTATATGTATATATATGTATATATATATATATATATATATATATATATATATATATATATATATATATATATACATATATATATGTATTTATATATATGTATATATATATATATATATATATATATATATATATATATATATATATATATATATATGTATATGTATATACATATACATATATATATATATATATATATATATATATATATATATATATAAATATATATATATATATATATATATATATATATATATATATATATATATATATATATATATATATATATATGTATATATATATATATATATATATATATATATATATATATATATATATATATATATATATATATATATATATATATATATATATATATATATATATATATATATATATATATATATATATATATATATATATATATATATATATATATATATATATATATATATATATATATATATATATATATATATATATATATATATATATATATATATATATATATATATATATATATGTATATATATATATATATATATATATATATATATATATATATATATATATGTATATATATATATATATATATATATATATATATATACATATATATATATATATTATATACAAGTATTTATATGGCAAAAAAACTATTTTGCGCATAGTGGGTTTTCTGCCATATGTATATATACATATATACACCCACACCCACACTCACAACAAAACAAAATCTGCGACAAAAATAAATCAGAAGGACAACAAAAATCCTGGAAAAGACGTAAAGCAACCACAAAGTAATACCATCAATAAGAAAATATATGTATTATCCCTTTGTCATCAAAAATAAATAAATGACATCAGAATACAGAGAAACATGTCCGCAGGAGGAAAACAACACTTGGGTTTTGTAACTTAAGCGACCATCATGGGTGTCGGTCACGCGGGAGGGTTGGTAAGCGTGATTCATGAATTGGATTCTTTAACTTCCGTTTATTTGTTATTCTCTTGTTTATTTGGATGTATTTTGTGTTTTGATAGATAGACTTTCATGGTATTTATCTATTTTAAACTGATGTGCTTTGTTTTCTATTTTGAAATATTATTTATTTAAAGATGAATGAAGTAAAAGTTTACGGACTTGAGCGACGGTTGGTATTCTTTGTTCATTGTCCCTTCTGCGTGAAAATAAGTTTCATAAACCAATTTTCCCTAATTACATACTTACGACTTTCATGTTCTCCCCCCCTCTTTCCTTCCATGTGGGTCACTGGCTTACTCGCTCTACCATTTCTGCAAATGAATCTGCAACAGCTTCATTACTCACTTGCGAAATTCCGCATCTTTATTACTCACGAAGTTACTCATGCATTCATGCTCTTGATTCAAAAATTACTTTTTATCATTACTGTGCCGACATTTCTTAGCATAATCTGGCTTACTCATTTACTCACACTGAAACTTAATCTCTCGTAAGTATGTTATTTCTGCTGACTCGCATTTGCTGAGTTTCAGCGTGTATAAGCAAATGTTATATAGATTTCCACTGTCATAATATCGTTAACATAGCAAAGCCAAAATCAACATAGAAACACACACGCACACACACACATACACACAAACGCACGCACGAACACACACACACACACACACACACACACACACACACACAAACACACACACTCACACACACACACACACACATACACACATAAACACACACACAGTCACACGTGTATGGGTGTGCAAATATTTTTTTTCTCATTTTTTTTCTTGATATATATATCTATGATTAATATTTGAATAAATCTAGTAAATCCTTAAATATGTATATAGCATATTCAGACGTTTTGCAAATATTGATAACAAAAAATGTATAATTGTGCAACAAAAGATATAAACATACAACAGTTATTACATTATATAAAAGCTAAGAGTATCTATACCATATATTCATGCTATACGTGGAAATGCAACATGAATAAATAGATACAGCACATAAATGAAGATAGCTAAGTAGACATTCACAAGAATCAATCATTAACCTATACAGTACTATCAACAATATTGATTTTAATGTAAACACGGGATTGCAGTAACGACTAATAATTACGGCACTTATACCTATAATCTTGAAGATA
>BOPN01001029.1:110000-113567 GCA_017312705.2 Penaeus japonicus
GTCAAAAAAACATAATTAAAATGATAATGATGATATTAATAACAATAAGGCTAAAGACAGCTAAGGCTAAAGATGATATTGATAACAATAAGGCTAAAGACAGCTAAGGCTAAAGTTGATATTGATAACAATAAGGCAAAAGACAGCAAAAACAACACTGACGATAATGATAATGATAATACTAAAGCAATTAAGACAACGAAAAAGATAATCGCAACATTCTTCATCTTTAGCATCATTCCCACTTTCATATCTGTCTTTTCCGATCACTTCTACCACCAGTCCTCACATCAACATCAAGATTAATCAAACCATCACTAAATCCACGAAGTTTAAGACTAGCAAACTTCATCTTTCTCTTTGCAATGGTATGCACTAGGAATTCCTTTATGTTGATTGCTCAGCATATCCCTTGATTTGAAACTATGGCTGTCTAGCTAATTTTCAAGCTTCCACAACTCATACGTATTAATTGTTCTAATAATTTTATCCTAAAGTGTCAACATTTCACTTGCGTAGATCACTATCGAAAATATCTATGACCTTTGTGAAGTTACTGAAGATGATATGATAATCAAGGAATGATAATAGTGATAAGGATAATAATGATAATGATTATAATGAGAAGGACAATAATGATGATGGTAATAATGATAAGGGCAATAATGATAATGATTATAATGATAAGGACAATAATGATGATGGTAATAATGATAAGGGCAATAATGATAATGATTATAATGATAAGGACAATAATGATAATGATAATAATGATAGCATTTGAATGATAATAATGATAACGTCTAAATAATGACAACAATGTTGATGATGATAGCGATGATGATTATTATGGTGATAATGACGATAATGATAAGAATAACAATAATGATGACAATAATAGTAGTGGTAGTAATGGTGATGGTAACAATAGTAATGATAACGATAATGATTATATTGATGATAAATATATTGATGATTGCAATAATTATAATGATAACAATGATGACAATGACAATAATGATGAAAATAACAAAAATGATAATAACGATGTCAATGATAATGGTAATGACAATAATGATGATAATAACAAAAATGATAATAACGATGTCATTGATAATTATAATAATAATAACATTGATAATGAAAATAATAATGATAATGATAATGATAAAAATCATAATTATGATAATGGTTAAAGAAATAATGATGATAATAGAAATAAAGGTAATATCATTGATAATGCTAATAATGACAACCATAATGATACTAATACTAATAGTGAAAATAATGATAATGATAATAACAACAATAATAATGGTAGTAATTATAATGTTAATGCATTGATGGTGACAAAAACAACAATGATAATGATACTGATAGCATAAAAATGATAAGAACAATAATAAAAATGGTAATGAAAATGATAAAGAGACTAATAATGATGATGAAGATGATAATAATAATGGTGATAACAATTATGAATATCAGTATGATAATAGTAACGATAGTGATAACAATGATAACAACAATAATGATAATAATGATGATATTGATGATACTGATAAGGATAATAATAATGATAATAATAATAACAAAAATAATGGCTGTAAAACTAAAAACAATAATCATGTCTAGAATCTCTATATCTAAGGATTCTACTAAGTCATGAGAGAAAAAAATCTGATTATTTGTTATCATCCTTGTTATTTTTACTGTTGTTGGTAAGCCTATAATGATGAGTATGTTTTGAGTATTAATCAAAATTCGATACGATTGAGCGAGGAGGTGGCAACGCCGCTTCAACTATCAACGAATTATTTCCAAACATTTACAGTAAAATATTGATGACAGTAATTATGATAGACTACCAGTAATTGTCTTCTAAAGATTTTCAATATCTTCCTCCCCCTTTCACCAGTCAACAAACACCTAGCCTTTCTTAGACGCAATGTGTCATAGAATAGAAGCAACAATTACACATAATTGCAACTTGGGAAAAAAAAAAAAAAAAAAAAAAAAAAAAGCAATATGTTGAGGTGACAATAACTGTAAATGTCCTTCTCTTTCCTTGTTCTATCGTCCCTACCCTTTCTATCGTCGAGTCCTAACTAGCTCTAAGGACTGAAAGCTAAATATCTCCTCGTCCTTCATAAAGGGTTTACGTCACTAGCGTTATGTCTTCGATCTGAGTCTCCGCTGTCAGTCGTGTTGACAAGTGAAGTAATGGGAAGGGAGGAGATGCACGATGACATATGTCTTCTAATATGACATCTCCGAGAAGAGTATTGGCATATCAAATTATTCTTTCATCCTTTTATTCCCTCGTCCCTGGTCTCCCCCCCCCCCCTCTCCCAACACCCCCTTTCTGCCCTCTCTTCTATCCTTTCTTCCTCTTCTTCCCCTTCTTTCCCACCCTATTCCTTCCCTCCCAATCCTCGCCTGCTTAAATCACCCTATTTTTTTTCTCTCTCTGGGTCTGACATGACTGACATTAACAGGGTCTGTCTTGACATCCATAGTATAAGGCTCTCATGACGCGGCGAACGTTTATTGTTGATGGCTTGATACGAAGATAATTGGTGGTAACTTTAAGAGAGAGAATAAGAGAGATAGATAGATAAATGGATAGATAGAAAGATAGGGAGAGAAACACGAAGACAAAGAGAGAAGGGAAGACAGAAGAAAAATATTTTTAAAAATGAAACCAAGATGAATATAAGAATAAAAGTGATTCATGATGCCGATAAAAATAAATTAAAGAGTAAAAGCAGGAACTAAGAATAACCCCTGTATACCTATGCCCTTGAGGTGGCTGTTATGACAAGGTAAATAAAAGTTTTTTTTTTTCTTCAAATAATGATATCAAAAGAAGATAGTATAGGAGAAAATGATAAAAACAAAAACAAAACAAAATATTTATGATAAAAGTGATGTTAGTAGTAAGAATAATGGAAGGCATGAGGTATGTAAGTAAAGTAATGTTAGAAAAAAAACCCGGAAAAAAAGTGTATAGGTATATATCAAAAAGAAAAATGGTTTATGCTCTTCATCGAACAGATAAAGAGAGGCATAATGGCAAGTAACCTGATTGTAATTCGAACTTAGTGAATAAAAACGGTTTCAGAAGATATGTAATTCCGGGAACCAACAAAATAACCAATTTTATCATTCTAGGAATAAGCACACAGCAGTAGTTGAAATGGAGAATGAAATATCATAACAAGCCACAACTGTCAAAAAAAAAAAAAAAAAACAGTTTTCGTTCTGTTATTCGTTGCTTAAAAAACAACAACTACAACAAAAAAAACCCTGATATGTGCAACTGTATTACCAGGAACAATCTAATAACGACAAATTTTCTTCAGGCTTTTTGATCCATTTTGCAATACAATGACATTCTCGTGTAAAGTAAGGTATTGTCTCATAAGAAATTGAGTGAGGATAACCAACATTTTGATGGTCTTTTAATTGATGATAGACGTACTATATATTAAATTTTACTCTTCCATTGATAAAACTACATTCTATTCCTCTCGTGATAACATACATGATAGTATATATATATAT
>BOPN01001029.1:124780-129780 GCA_017312705.2 Penaeus japonicus
ATATATATATATATATATATATATATATATATATATATATATATACATATATATATATATATATATATATATATATATACATATATATATATATATATATATATATATATATACATATATATATATATATATATATATATATATATATATATATATATATATATATATATATATATATATATATATATATATATATATATATATATATATATATATATATATATATATATATGTATATATATATATATATATATATATATATATGTATATATATATATATATATATATATATACATAAACACACCCATGATTTAGACTCAGACACAAAAATGTTGACACTAAATCATATTTACTTGTAAACGGAACCCTGAGCAGCTCTGCCAAATATGTCCTTGCAAGGTGCAGATCTTTTCAATTTCAATCAATTCTCTTCGATAGCTAAGGGAAATTATAATAAATTCTCTACGAAATCTAAGGGAAATCATAACAAAAATTATAACAAATTCTCTACGAAATCTAAGGGAAATCATAACAAAAATTATAACAAATTCTCTACGAAATCTAAGGGAAATCATAACAAAAAGTTTATTCATCCTCTTGTGCTTTGATCGGGATGCATCGCAATTTAGGAATATAAATGATGCAAACCTGGCAATGTAATCTTGCAATCTATCTATAATACGAAATAAAAATCATTTGAATGTTTAGATTCGGTGATGTAAATATAATCAATAATTTCTTAATTAGGGTATTGGATTTAATCATCATTATCATTTTTTTTTCTTTGCAATACGTATAATATCTTGCTAGTTACATAGATTTCATTAAATCATTTAGCTTTTGATATTGCATGTGTCAGAATATCTGCTTGGTTGTAATAGATTCAGTCTCCGCCTCGATAAGTTGTATATATATAGACCTAAAAAAAAAAAAAAAAAAAAAAAAAAAAAAAATCTGCTTTCAATAATGATATGTAGATTTTATTTATCTTGTAGTCTCTGCTAATCTATAATGCTTTATGTACAATTCGTTTTTATGTCAGTGGAAATAATTAGGACTAGATTTTATGCTCTAGTAAATTGTTTAGATAAGTAAAGATTTTTTGTTCTTTCTCTTTCATCTTCCTTTAAGATATATATATATATATATATATATATATATATATATATATATATATATATATATATATATATATATGTATGTATTACTTTCTTTCGTTTTTTAAGTATCTTTTCATAGCTATATTTCTATCTTTCTTGTCTTTTATCTACATCAGATTTTTTCTCAAGAAAATATATATCTTTGCTTAAAAAGCCATTTCTTAAATGAAGCAAACTTGGTCCATATTCACACAAATACATTCATACGCACACACACACACACACACACACGCACATACGCACAAGCACACACACACTCAAAAAAAAAAAAAAAAAAAAAAAAAAATAAAAAATTCACTCCAACTCCGAGTGATGCAAAAACACGTCATCGACAACGAGAAGTTACGAAACGTTGTGCAACATCACTTTCGTGACGTCATTCGTCATCCGAGGAACGAACACGGAAAGTTTACGCGCGTTAAGATAATTCCTAAAAAAAAAAAAAAAAAACTCGGACCGAATCATCGTCACGCTAAGGGACTAAAAAAAAAAAAAAAAAAAAAAAAAGGAAATAATAATAACCATTAAAAATAAACACTATAATAATAGTAAGTGTTGTTGATAACACACCGGTCAGGAAAGTTTATATCTCCGAAAGTCCACACGCTATTGAGACTCATTGCAACATTGACTCATCGACTATAGACTCACGCAGACTTATATAAAGACTCGCCATGTGCATCAAAGATAAAAGTCAGATAAAATAATATAATTATAGATAAATTATAGCCACGCGGAACTTGCCTTTCGTGTCGGAGAACCGTCGTGGAGTACTTTTTGTCTGGTGGCGTGTGGTATTTCTTATCAAAGTGAGAATTGATATTAATATACATTTAAAGGATATTTCATATACATATGTGTATATGCAGTCACGCACACATACACACATGTATACTGACACACACACACACACTCACAAACACAAACACAAACACAAGCACACACACACACTCACAAAGACACACACACACATATACAACCACACAAACACACACACGCACACGTACACACACACACACACACACAAACACACAAACATAAACACACAAACACAAACAAACAAACACACAAACACACAAACAAACAAACACACAAACACACAAACACACACACATACACACACACAGACAATCACTCACATAGAGAGAGAGAAAATTTCAAATGAAAGATAATTGAAAATAGAGCGTGGAAAATACGATAATAACACGACAGTAACACACGATGTTGAAGTGACGTCACAACCTGTCAAGGAGTAGCCATGAAAAATAAACATAGATAGATTCGCGTGAATATGACAATTATGTTTATTTTTTTTATATAATGGAATTACCCTGCCATTTGAGTGCATCTTTGAAAAGAATAGATGGTGAAGATTTAGCAAAGAAAAGTACCACACGATTTGTCTTATGGAGTAAAAAGGTTTTAATTTTTCAATAACAATAATGATAAAAACTATAGAAGGTAAAGTTTAAACTGCATTGTAAGTTCTGTTCTGTCATCTCTCTATAGGTTTCCTACCTCCTTTTCTTCTCCTCTTCTTCCCCTCCTCCTCCCTTCTTCCTCTCCTTTACCTCCCCTTCCTCCTCCCCTCTTACCTTTCATCTCTCTTTAGGCTTCCTATCTCCCCTCTTCGTCCCGTCTACCTCATTTTTTCTTCCCCTCTTCCTCACTCCAGTTCTATGACATGCGAAGAAAAGGTATAAAGGAGGGAGGGGGAGAGAAAGAGAGGGAACGAAGCATGAGAGAAAGGAAAGAGGGGAAGGGGGGAAGGGAGGAAGAGGGAAGGGTGTGAGGAAGAGAAAGAGGTAGAGGAAGAGAGGGAGAGGGGGAGGGGGTAGGGAAGAGAAAGAGGTAGAGGAAGAGAGGGGGGGAGGTAAAAAGGGAGGAATAAAAAGAAGGGGAAGACTAAGAAGAAAAAAGAAGTATTATGACATGCTAAGAAAAGGTATGAAGGAGGGGGGGGGGGGTAGAGAAAGAGAGGGAACGAAGTGTGAGAGAGTGGAAAGGGGGTAAGGGGGAAGGGGGAAGGGATTGAGGAAAAGAAAGAGGTAGAGGAAGAGAGGGAGGAGGGAAGGGGGGAAGCGGGGATGAGTAAGAGAGGTGGGGGGAAGTAAAAAGGGAGGAACAAAAAGAAGAAGAAGAAGAAGGAAAAGCCGAAGAAATTAAAGAAAGCAGAAGAGAGTTAGAATAAGAAGACATAGAACAACAACAAGAAGACCAACAAGACCAACAACAACATTAACAAAAGGAAGAAGAAGAAATAAGATAAGAAGAACATCAAAAAGAACAAGAGGAAGAACAAGAAACAGCCAAGAAGGGGCCAGGGCGAGTGCAGATGCCGCAGTGTGTGTCTTCGCTCAACCATAGTGCCATAATAGTGCCGTGCATGACGAGGTTCTGCTATCCTCTGTCATGCATGCTGTCAGGCGAACTTTGTGTCAGAGGAGCGAGTTTTTGTTTGTTTGTTTGTGTGCGTGATGGTGTGCGTGTGTGTACGTGTGTTTTGGTGTGTGTGTGTGTGTGTGTGTGCGTGTGTGTGTGTGTGTGGTGTGTGTGTGTGGTGTGTGTGTGTGTGTGTGTGTGCGTGTGTGTGTATGTGTGTATGGTAATATGCGTGTTAATATCCGTGTGTACGTGTGTAAGGAACTATATGTGTTTGTGTTTGTATATTCGTGTGGATCTATGTAAGTAACTGTAAGCAAACATGTATATTTGTGAACGTATGTATCTGTGTGCAAGTGAGTATGTGATTGACACGTGTTTATATGTTTACATGCAGAGGGAGGGAGCAAGGTTCACTATGATGTGTGAGAAATTGATTATCATTTGGCACTTGACGCTTTGAACACGAAAGCGCTTTTGAACGTCTGCTTGTAATATTTCTACTTTTCTCTTTACATCTAGCGTATGATGTTAGTTTTTATTCATTTAATGTAATGTGTTTCTATATCAAAAGCTTGATGAATCTTCGTGTTTATTTTCCTTTTCTTCTTCTTCTTTTTATTTTATTTTTATATTTCTTTGTATTATTTTGTAAGTCTTTTGTTGAGATTTCTTTTTACTTATTTTCTTTTTTGTCTTTCTATGTCTTGTTTTTCTTATGTGAATACATCATAGATTTAATCTTTTATGTACATGTGTGCGTGCAACTCAATCATAGTTCCATCATAAAATAAATAGATAAATATATTCACTTAAACCATGTCTTATAAATATACCGAACCTTTAAATCTTCAACGAAAAATAATCACAGATAGAGAAAAGAAATCGATAAAATAATGATAAACCAAGATTTGAAAATAACAACAGATTATCTCTCTCTCTCTCGAGTCATATAATTGACCAGTTCGTGTTGCAAAGACCGCCTTCAAAGACCACAAACCAACATGCTTGCAACATCGATCATTAACCCTTGCAGAATAACCACTTCATAGCTTGCTTCTTTCCTTCCTTGGGCGTGGCTGCCGATAAATAAATTATTCAAAGGGCGCTTCTTGCCGCTCACAAGACGACCCGAAAATAAAACCTATTTTTAGTCTCGTCTACTCATTGACAAGGAAGCCGCTACCGCTGTTGATGACTCATATGCAATGCTCCTTTCGGCTTGGTCTTTGTTGCACTGTAGTTGTGTCCGTTTATTCTATGCCTAACGTGTGTGTTTGGTCGTTTTTTTATTTTTTTTAATATCTATTGATTATTATACTCAAAAGGGGTCGTTCTCATTATGATTGCTATTGTTATTATCGTTATTTTTTATTGTTATCTATATTATGGTCATTATTGATTGTAGTAGACCCTATTAGATACAATCATTATCATCATTATAATCCTCATCATGAT
>BOPN01001029.1:137280-139780 GCA_017312705.2 Penaeus japonicus
TTATTGTTTGAAGTTTAACAATGATAGTTTGATTAAATAAAACGATATTTGACTTTTCAGCACCACGAATCTACGATATAAATAATGCGCAGAATATGAAAAAATGTCTAGATTGTGAAAAAGAATTGCAACTATGAAATGCACAACTAGTGTCTAGAATTAAAAAGATAGATCAACTAGACTATGTGTACAACAAAATATTAATCACTAAACGTATCAGAAACACTGGAATTATACTGAAATACACTGAAATAATCAGAAACGCACGTAATACTGAAAAAGACATAATTACAGTGACATACATCTCAAGATGTTCCCATACACTTTTTCTTTAAATTCTAGTATTTTCTTCAGGTCGTCCTCTCCGGGTACGCCTTGACCTTGGGGAGTGAAGGAGGGGGGGGGGGGAGAGAGAGAGAGAAAGAATAAGAACTGGTTATACAATTCTTAAACAGAAAGAGACTAGGAGAGGGGGAGGGGGAGGAGAAGAGAAGAAGGGGGGGGGAGGGGGCAAGCGAGCTATATCCAGCGGATAATTGTGGGCAAAACTCTTTACGAGTCACGAATAATATCAAGTGATTGGCTAATCGCCTTCTAAATGCAACACTAAAACAGTTTAATGAGCATCTCTTCTTAAGCTGTGAATGTTTGGGGACGGAGTCGGCCGCGCGAGCATTATCATACGAGTATTTTGTAGTCTGTTCGTGCCGGTATGCCATAGGGAAAGATTATCTCCCCCGTAGCGTTTGTATATCAAAGGAAAATGCAGTAGAATTGTACGGTTATTTGTAGTCTTTTATTACTAGCTAACAATACAGATCTAAATAATGAAGATAGACAAATTTGTTTTAGGTATGATGCGATTCTTGTACTATAAACGAGGGTCCATAAACATAAAATTATTCCTGTAAACAAATTTTTACTGTATTACGGAGGGGCACAATATAATTTTGCGAATACACGCAATGTCATGTTATATACTTATATGGACTCACACAAAGGTTGTCATAGACACACACGCACACACACAAACACACACACAGACACATACACATACACACACACATCACACATCAACAAACCAACACACACACAAAACAAAAACCGCTCGCCCACACCCACACCCATACCCACGTCTAAGCCCCGCCCCCTTTCTACTCCCTTCCCACAGCCCCGCCCCCTTTCTACCCCCTCCCCACAGCCACACCCACGTCTAAGCCCCGCCCCCTTTCTACTCCCACCCCACAGCTACACCCACGTCTAAGCCCCGCCCCCTTTCTACTCCCTCCCCACAGCCATCACCCACGTCTAAGCCCCGCCCCCTTTCTACTCCCTCCCCACAGCCACACCCACGTCTAAGCCCCGCCCCCTTTCTACTTCCTACCCACAGCCACACCCACGTCTAAGCCCCGCCCCCTTTCTACTCCCTTCCCACAGCCATCACCCACGTCTAAGCCCCGCCCCCTTTCTACTTTCTCTCCACAGCCATCACCAAGCTGACCACCACCTACGCCTCAGTGACACTCTACAGGAACCACACCATCAGGTACTCTGCGCGGGTTTACAGCATCATCGCGTGTCAGATGGAGTTCCACGAGTACCCGATGGATGTGCAGACGTGCTCCATGATCATGCAGAGCTGTGAGTATTCCGTGCATGACGTTTGGTCGTTATATATGTAGAGGAGGGGAAGGAGGAGGGGAGGGGGCGGAGCAGAGGAAGAAGAATTAAAGGAGGAGGAGGGGAGTAGGGGGAAGAAGAAGAAAAAGAGGAGGAGGAGGAGGAGGAGGGGAGAGGGTGGGGAAGAAGAACAAGAAGTAGAAGAAGAGGAGGAGGAGGGGAAGGGGAAGAGGAGGAAGAAGAAGAGGAGGAGGAGGAAGGGGGGGACGGAGCGCAAGAGAATGAACTATTACTCCTCTCTAGTATCAAAAGGGATCGAAATAAATGGAAAATGTTCATGACAGTATCATGAAAAAATCATGCAGTTCCCAGAAGGAGTTATCATGCTTATTTATTCATACTATAACAGCTAATAAACATGAATAAATAAACGAAATTTTGGCGTCAATTACGCAATTGCAGTTCTGAAAGGTCATGAACCCACGTGAGCAAGCAATTCCACTCACGTTTTGTGCATGTATTTGAACTCTATCTCCCCTAGGGTATGCAACTCTTCATGTGCATGATCAATTCTAACTCTAGGGTGTCAAACTAATTTAAGATAAAAGATCCTTTTATTAATTGTTTAAGATATGATAAAGAATGTTTATACGTAAGCAACGCAAATGTTGTTTGATTCATTTGAGCAAACCAGGAATATTGTATAGGTGATAGTCCTAAAATACAAAAGGTCATTTATGATATGTAAAAGGAAGAGCAAATGGGCCGCGGGTGGCGTGTTGGAGTGCCTCGGGCCGCGTGTTTCAGTCATTGCTTTATGTATTATATATGCATATAGCTGTGTGTGTGTGTGTGTGTATGTGTGTGTGTGTATGTTTAT
>BOPN01001029.1:144780-154780 GCA_017312705.2 Penaeus japonicus
GTAACTCATTCGGAATGGGGATTGATTTTGTTCTATAATTTAAAAATAAAAATAGAATATTATCTGCAAAATCTTTCAGTACAATGTGTAGACGAAAAACCGTTCAACATTATCTATACCGTTAGAACCGTTAAGAGTTGATTGTTAAGGTTTAATATTTACGCTAGTTTAAAGATGTATGTGAAACCACTATTATCACCGTTAAAATCATTAAATTTTAAATTATATATTGTGATAATAGTTTAAAGATGTACGTGAAATCACTATTATTACCGTTAAGATCATTAAATTTTAAATTATATATTGTGATAATAGTTTAAAGGTGTACGTGAAACCACTATTATCACCGTTAAAATCATTAAATTCTAAATCATATATTGTGATAATAGTTTGAAAATGTATATGAAAACGTTATTTCTTTAATGGTACCTTTTTGCGAACAAAGTGTTTTAGGCAAACGTAGATCCTTAAAGCTATCATTCTCAAATGTTTACGTAAACAACAAAAGTGAAATTTTCCTTTAACCACAATGGGATATTGATTAGCTTTTGGGATGATGAGTGGAATAACTTGGTCTATTTTATTTATTCGCTTCATTTTGCAAGATACTCTCTGCCTGAGGGTATTGCAAAGATAGTTTCAGAAAGCTATGTGTTTCTATTTCTCTTTACGTCTCTGTCTCTGATCCGACCCACCTCTCTCTATCTCTCTTTTTTTTCTCTCTCTCTCTCTTCACACACACACACACACACTCTCTCTCTCCCTTTATCTCTCTCTCTCTATCTTTCTCTCTCTTTCCTTCCCTCTTTTCATCTCTCTCTGTTTCTTTCCCTCTCACTCTTCAAATTTCTCTCTCTCTCTCTTTCTCTCCCTCTCTCTCTTCATCTCTTTCTCTCTCTATATATATTTCCCTCCCTCTTTTCATCTCTCTCTCTCTCTTTTTCTTTCCCCTCCCTCCATGGCTACCTTTCTCTCTTTCTGTCTCTTTCTCCCCCCTCCTCTCTCTCTCTCTCGCTCTCGCCCTCTCTCTCTCTCTTTCTCTTAGCCCTCCATCCGTGCCTTACTCCCTTTTTCTTTTCCTGTTTCTCCCCCCCTCCCTCTCTCTTTCACTCCCCTGTATCCTCTCCCTCCCCCACTTTCGGCTCTGTCTCATTTCCTGACTCTTGTTCACTTCCTTCCTTGATAATAGTTACTTTTTTATCGACATGATCCAGTCATGCAATAACGAGCCCAGTCTGAAAAGATTTTCGTGTTTCGTTATATGAGTATTCGTTTTTATCTTTTTTTTCGAAGCGTCATAACTGCCTGTTTTGGAATTGTGATTGCTTTTAGGCATACGTGACACATAATCTTTATTTTTTCCAGAATTATATTATTGTGCTTTAATGCTCTTATGGAATTGGGGTGAATGAAGGACGAAGGGTAAAGGGTCGTGGATGGCAAGCAAGAACGAACTGTTGCAGTCTGTAAAATCAAAAATTATGAATGACTTCTAGATAAACACACACATACATATATATACGTGCGCATATACACGAGAACACACACATACACAAACACACAGACACAGACACACACGAACACACTCACCCACCCACAAACACACACACACAAAGACACACACGACACACACACACACACACACACACACACACACACAACCACGAACACACCCGCCACCCACAAACACACTCTCATAAAGACGCACACACAGATAAACATACACACACACACACACATACGCACTCACGAACACAAGCACACAAGCACACATAGATCTGCCAAAGGAAAACTAAACTAAAAAAAACAATAAAACTTTAAATATGCTACACGAATAATTACGTAAAGCTTTAAGGTTTTTGTTTTTCTTTTTTTCCGCCACATCACTAAAATTAATGTCTTCGTAACTGCACTGCGCAATATCCAAAATACGCATTATGAAATACAGTAAAAAATCAAGAATACAATAACATTGCCCTACCGCTTAGTGGCTGACTTTTGTTTTGTGTCTCTCTCGATGTCCGACCATCCGATATGTGTCTATATGTGTACACACACACACACACACACACACACACACACACACACACACACACACACAAACAAACACACACACACACACACACACACACACACACAAACACAAACACACACACACACACACACACACACACACACACACACACACACACACACACACACACACACACACACACACACACACACACACACACAAACAAACACACACACACACACACACACACACACACACACACACACACACACACACACACACACAAACACACACACACACACACACACAATCACACACACACTCACGCGCATACACATAATTAAATTAACACACGATCACTGCCAACAAGAACGAGGTACACGAGACGCCAGTCAATTCCTTCTCCTCCAAGCAACAGAAGATAAGAAATTCTCGTGCTAGTTCCACTGACCTTAATACGTCTTAAGGTTATCCAATTAATCTGACATGGCTGGAATAGGAGGTGGGAGGGTGGGTGGGTGGGTAGGGGGGTAGGGGGGAAGAGGGGTTGGTAGGGAGGGGAGGATGGAGAGGGGAAGGGGAGGGTAAAGGGGGGAAGGGGAGGGTGGAGAGGGTGGGGAGGGCGGAGAGGGGAAGGGGAGGGTGGAGAGGGGTTGGTAAGGAGGGGAGGGTGGAAAGGGGAAGGGGAGGGTGGGGAGGGGAAGGGGAGGGTGGGGAAGGTGGAGAGGGGAAGGGGAGGGTGGGTTGGTAGGGGGAAGAGGGGTTGGTAAGGAGGGGAGGGTGGAAAGGGGAAGGGGAGGGTGGGGAGGGGAAGGGGAGGGTGGGGAGGGGAAGGGGAGGGTGGGGAGGGGAAGGAGAGGAAGGGGAGGGTGGAGAGGGGAAGGGTAGACTAGGGGGCGCAGAAAGGGGGTGAAGGGTGGATCGGAAGAGGTGTAAGGGGAAGGGAAGGGAAGGGTGAAGAGGGGAATTGGAGGTTAGAGAGGTTAAGGGGAGAGAGTCAGTGGAGAAAGAGAGGGGGAAGGTACAGCAGCCTGTGTGTGTGTGTGTTTGTGTATGTATTTATGTATACACGTATATATATATATATATATATATATATATATATATATATATATATATATATATACATATATATATATATATATATATATATATATATATATATATATATATATATATATATATATATATATATATATATATATGCATACACACACACATACATACATACACACACATATACACACACGGCGGGGAAATATTGAGAGAAATGTATGTGTGGATATGCATATGTATATATATATATATAAATATATATATATATGTGTGTGTGTGTGTGTGTGTGTGTGTGTGTGTGTGTGTGTGCGTGTGTGTGTGTGTGTGTGTGTATGTGTGTGCATGTGTATACATATATATATAAACATACGAACACGTTCCTCAAACAAACACACAGACTTACGGTCCCTCATCAACACGCACGCGTATTCACACACGCATAAATACAATCTCTCTCTCTTTGTCTCTCTCCCTCGGTCTCCCTCCCCCTATGTCTCTATCTCTCTTACTTTCTCATTAACTTTCTCTCTCTCTCTCCCTCTCTTTAAAATTCTTTATCTCTCTCCCTCCCTCTCCTTCTCTTTCTTTTTTAACTTTCTCTTTTTCTCTCTCTCTCTTTCTTTTTTAACTTTCTCTTTCTCTCTCTCTTTATTTTTTTTTAACTTTCTCTTTCTCTCTTTCTCTCTCTCTCTTTCTCTCCCTCTCCCTCTTTCTCTCTCTTTTTTTATTACTTTCTCTCTCTCTCTCTCTCTCTCTCTCTCTCACTTTCTCTCTCTCCTTTTTTAATTTTTTTTTCTCTCTCTCTTTTTAACTTTCTCTCTCTCTCTCTCTCTCTCTTTCTCTCATACACACAGGAGCGCCGTCCCTCAATCCAATAGTGAAATAACAGTTCTAACTCCGTGCAACAAAGGCACTTTGAATATTCCTCGAAACTCTGGTCGTACAACAATTACCGCTCCCTCCTCTTTCTCCTTCTATTTCTTGTCTTTTTCTTCTTCCTCCTTTCCCCTTCCTTGCTTCCCCTTTGCCTTCCCCTCATGTTTCCTCTCTCCCTCTCCTTCCCTCGTCTTCCCTTCCTCTTTCACCTCTTCCGTCCTGGTTGTCTCTCACACACTCTGTCTTTTTCCTATTAATTCGTGTTCGTTTTCATGTTTCTCTCTCCTCCTCGTTTCCTTGTTTATCCTTTTTTATCTATCTCTCCTTTTCCTCTTCTTTTTTTCTCCACCCTGTATCTCCTCTGTATCCTCTTCCTCCCCTATCCACCATTCTTTCTCTTCTTCTATTATTTTCTTCTCCCTTTCCTCCGCTCTTCTCTTCTCTTCATTTTCCGTCTCCCTTCTCCATTCACTCTTCTATCTTCACCTCCCCTTTCCTCTTTGAACATTCCCCTTCTCCCTTTCTCTTCCCTATCCATCTTTCCCCTCCCCCTCTCCTCTTTTAACCGTCCCCCTCCCCCCTCCTCCTTCACTCCCCCCTCCCTCTAATCCCTACCCTCCGCTTATCCTCCTCCCCCGCCTCTCCTCTCCATTCCCCCCTCCCCCGCATAACCTCACACTCTCCCCACCACCCCCTCCTCCTCCTCCTCCTCGTCCCTCCCACCTTCTTCCCTCCCTCTCACCCTCCCTCCCTCCCCCTCCTACCCAACCTCCCTCCTCCTTCCCCTGTCTCCCTCTCACCCTCCCTCCCCCCTCCCACCCCATCTCCCTCTGTCTCCCTTCTCCATCTCCTCCTCCTCCTACCCCCCGCCCCCCCATCTCCCTCCTATCACGCCATTAGGCATTATCTTTCCTGATAACTTAAATGTTGGGTGTTAAGAAGATTTACACTTTTTTTCATTTCGCTTTGCAGTGTAATTCCCTCGTAATTCGGTTATTACACTAGCGTATTGCATCGTGCAATCACGAGTGTGTCCTGTGTACCATACATGTGTGTGCAACTCCCCCCCACACACACACCCCTACCCCCCCCACCCCCCCTCCTACCTTAAGACATTCAATGATGAATGTGTTTTGAGGAGGGTTGCAATATCTTATGCAATAGAATCAATGGATATAAATGTTGCCTCGTGGGTGAAGATAGTTGGTGTGGAAGTGGGGAGTATGTGTGTGTGTGTGGGGAGGGGAGGGTGAAGGGGAGGGAGGAAGAGGAAGAGAGGAAGGGGAAAGGAGAAGGGAAGGAGGAAGGGGAAAACTGAGGGGAAGAGGGGAAAGGGGAGGGGAAGATGGGAAAGGGGAAAGGGGAGGAGGAAGGGGAAAACTGAGGGGAAGAGGGGAAAGGGGAGGGGAAAGGGGAGGGCGAAGGGAAGGAGGAAGGGGAAAACTGAGGGGAAGAGGGGAAAGGGGAGGGGGAGGGGAAGGATTGAGGGAAAGGGCAAAAGGAAAACGGAAGAGGAGAGGAGGAAAAGGGAAGGAAAAGAGAAGGAGAATGGGGAGAAGGAAGGAATGGAGGGAAAGGGAGATGGGGGTGGGGGAGGTTATAGCTATGATGAAGAGGAACAAAAAAGAAGAAGTAATAATAGTGGTGATGACGCTGATAAATCTGATTAATGTGCAAAACAAGAAGTAAAAAGACAAGGGGAAATAGATAGATAGAAAGAAAATGAAGGATGAAAAAGATAAACTAATAATGAAGAAATACGAACGGAAAGAAGATATAAATAAGAAACAAGAAAGAGAAGACTAAGAAAGAAAATAAATAAGTAAGAGAGCAATAGAGAAAAGAACAAAGGGAGAACAAGGGACACAAGAGAAAAGAAAAAGAGAAAGAAGAAACAAACGATAAAAGAGAAACGAAGGAGCTAAAAACGAGAGAAATAAGAAATTGAAGAGGAGAAGGAGAAAGAGATAGAGAAAAATAAGAAATAATTTAAAAAAAAAATCTAAGATGAATGAAAAGGGAAAAGGAATTAGGAAAAGAACAAAAAGCAGAGTAAAAAAGTAGAAAGAAAAAAGGAAAACAGAAGAAAAGAAGAAGAAAGAAAAGAAAGAACAACAAGCAGAGAAGAAGGAAATATGAGAAAGAGATAGAAAGAGATAAATAAATAGATAGATAGAGAGAGAGAGAAAGAGATAAAGAGAAAGAGAGAGAAAGAGAGAGAAAGGGAGAGAGAGAGAGAGAGAGAGAGAGAGAGAGAGAGAGAGAGAGAGAGAGAGAGAGAGAGAGAGAGAGAGAGAGAGAGAGAGAGAGAGAGAGAGAGAGAGAGAGAGAGAGAGAGAGAGAGAGAGAGAGAGAGAGAGAGAGAGAGAGAGAGAGAGAGAGAGAGAGAGAGAGAGAGAGAGAGAGAGAAAGAGAAAAAGAGAGAGAGAGAGAGAGAGAGATAAAGAGAGAGAGAGAGAGAGAGAGAGAGAGAGAGAGAGAGAGAGAGAGAGAGAGAGAGAGAGAGAGAGAGAGAAATAGAGAAAGAGAGATAGATAGATAGAGAGAGAGATAGACAGAGAGAGAAAAAAAAAAAAAAAAAACATAATAAAGTTTATCTCAAAATCATTCTCAACCTCCTCCTGCAAGTCCACAGCGCCTCGGACACCAACCAATCACAAACAACCTTCATCTCTGCCTCGTTATTCATTGGTCGAAACTCACCGTCGTGATCAAAAAAGAGCTTCGACTGAATGATATAAAATTCTCTATGGATATTGACTATAATTATCAATAATCACCGGTTCCTTCATCGTTAATCTCTGTCTTAATCGGAAAATGCAATTATCGTTATTCATAAAAAATGAAACAGAGACAAGTTGTTTCCGTCGCCGTTTTTTTTTTTTTTTTTTTTTTTTTTGAGTTCATTAATTTAATGGATTCATGAAGGGTTATTTGCAGAAAAATCACAATAGTAATGATTATAAGGATATTGATAGTAATAATATTAATGTTGATAGAGATAGCGACAGCAATGGTAATAGTGATTATAATATTGATAATTATAGTAATGATAATGATGATGATGATGAGGATAAAAGTGATAATGATAATAATGACAATAATGATTATGATAATAATGATAATAACAAAAAAACAATGATAACAGGGATAATGATAACGAAGATGATGATGATAATGATAATGATATTAATAAAGACAAAAATATCAGTGATAATGATTGTGGTAATAATAGCAGTAATAATAATGATAATGATGATAACAACAGTAATGATAATAGTAGTAATAATGATAATAATAGTAATGATAATAATAAGATTAAAAACAATAGTAATGATAATAATAAGATTAAAAACAATAGTAATGATAATTATAATTATAATTATAATAATGAAAATAATGAAGATAATAATAACAATAATAATAATAATAATAATAATAGTAATGATAATAACAATGATAATGATAATAATAATAATAATAATGATAATAATAACAATAACATTAGTATAGAATCGCAAGACTGGTCACAGTTTCAGTCCATCGTTTAACACGGGTACGTCGTAAATCTTGGCATTAATGTCAACTGACTACCACTCATTGTCGTGTATTTAAGAATGTCAAGGCTTTCTAATCGGCTGGAGAGAGACGCAAGTCATGCAATTTTTTTCCTTGTTTTCTTTTCTGAAGGTGATCGTTAATATTAGCAATCATAAGGTCATGAACTCTCGTATCAATCAAATGGAAATGTAACAGAAATATATATTTTTTTGTTTTGTTTTTTGTTTTCTCTAAATACAACAGAAATATATTAATATTTTACGCCCGTTCTCCACGGTCATGTAAACCTCTACTTTCTTCTGATGATCTCTCGTGTTTATTATGACTCATTTTCCGGACGACCATAAAACAGGTCATTATGCAGGTTCTTTGGGAAGGTCACTACGGCGCTCTATTGGTCATCTCACCCGATCACGTGACCCTATTTATTGGGGGTTAAACAAGGGATGTAAACGGAGGTCGCGTGTTGACCTTACACTTGCGTCCGGTCGCATGCGGTTGCGGAAGGTTCTGAGACCGCGGCGAAGGGGGATTAATGGCGGCGAGAGGCAGATGGCGGATTTAATTAATGCCTCTGAGATATACTCGCTTCTACCTGAAGAGAAATTGGGTCTGTTTAGTTACGAGAGATTAAAGGAAAACGGCGTATGTGGGATTAAAAGGAAACGTAAGGAGATTGAGTGTATATGGTTTTCATCTTTGTGTTTATTGCGTCTCTTGTTGGGAAAACGTTACAGTAACACTCATTGTATCTTCAAGATTGAAATAAGAAAGGAAATTATTATCTTTATCTACCATATCTATATGAGATTCTCAGGAATGAAACAATATAGGTCATGTTCATTGTAAGTATAATTCTCAAGAATAGCTTAGGAATATATATTGTGTGTTTTGCATTCCTGAGATGAATCTCAGGAATAATGAAAGAAATATTATTAACAGATTAACAAAGTATGTGTTATATGTTTCAGACCCATAAGCTATTGCATGTTCCTCCATTTATTGTATATTTTAGAAACAGAGTAAGACCAATACACTGTAGATTCTAAAAACTACAGACAAAGAACGTCCAGTATATATATATATATATATATATACATATATATATATATATTGCATTTTCCCCATCTAATCATAATACAATACTTAGGAATAAAGTAAGACCTTACATTCTGAATAATAAGAAGACTCTATTATGTCGATGCAATGACAAGCAAACAAACAAACAAACAAAAAAGTACTATACACAAAATAAATATATTTTTGCATAGTTGTTATTTTTCTATCACCATACATTCTACCCCCCCTCCCCCCACTATACAATTCTCAAAAATACAAACAAAAGACCCAACATACATATCTAAACATTTAAAAGACCTAGCATACATATCTATAAATTTTCCTTTCTATCTCCAGTTATGTATTCCCCCGAGGAGGTCGAATTCTTGTGGCGTCCGTGGTCGCCCGTCCTCATCAACAGGGACCTGAAGCTGCTTCAGTTCTCACTCACGAAACCTCTCAAGAACTCGATCAACCAGTCAACCTCGGATGAACTCGGTGGTGAATTGGATGCTGCTGTTAATTTGAGATATAGTGATGATGTTTGATTGATGACTGGTGATGATTGGTGATGATTGGTGATGATGTCGGTAGTGGGGATGATGGTGATGGTTATTATGATGTCGATAGTCAAGGTAATGATGAGGATTATGATGGTGTTGATATTGGTGATGATGGCTGATGAGGATGGTGATGAATATGGTGAAAGGATATAGATAATTTGAATAGAAATAGTAGTAGTTATAACAGTGATAAGAGTGATTATAATGATAACGCCAGCACATTAGTGGTACTGATGATAATAATTATAATCCTAATCATAATGATATTGATAACTACAATAGTAATTACATTGAAGAAAACAAGTTCTACTAAACACAAACTGCCACTGATAATAGAAACAACTACATCATATAGGAATACTGTATAATAGAAAAAAAAATACTGTCATGATAATAAAAGTCACATGAACACAATAGCAATATAAAACACTAGTGGATACACTGGAATGATATAAAATCATCAGTAATAGTAACATATAAAAATATAGCATAGATATAAAAGCCTGCAAAGAAAGAACAATTGATGACCAGTAAGGGGTTACGCCACCCACCTTTTATCTCCCCCTAGTACTTCATTTTAGGTAGCTAGCTGCCATCTTAGTTCTTCTCCCGCTTTTCTTCTTTCGAGAATCCCGATTTCTCAACTTCTGTCATGCTGCACTGTAATAAAAGCCTAATTTCACAGTATAATAACAACCATTGTTCTTCCAGCTGGCAACCGCCCAGTTCGTCAGCTGATCGTGGAGTTCCAGTTCTCTCGCGAAATCGGACACCATCTCGTACAGACTTTCGTACCGTCGTTTCTCGTGGTGGCTCTGTCCTGGTTCAGCTTTTGGCTCGGTCTGGAGGCCATCCCAGGTCGCGTGACTCT
>BOPN01001029.1:172280-174780 GCA_017312705.2 Penaeus japonicus
ATTAATATCTTTATTATTAACGTTATTATTGTTATTGTTATCATTATTTTTATCATTATTATTATCATTATTGTTAGTATTATTATCACCATTATTGTCGCTATCAGTATCATCATTATTATAATCATCAATCATTATAATCACTACTATTAATATCATCATTATCATTACTATCATCATCATTATTATCATCATCATTAGTAAAATTATCATAAAAAAGAGAAAAAGAAAAAAAAACAATATACAAATCACCTATCAACACCACATGGAAAATGAATTGTAAATAAAAAAAAAAAAAAAAAAAAACAAGGCCTTTAAAGTTACGGTCATGCGGTTTGAAGTCACGTGTTTAGCCATACCTTTTTTTTTTTTTTTTTTTTTTTTATTTACGCTGTGAGACCTTGAGATGTTTGATAGGCCTAAGCGATAATCCTATCACATAACACAAACACAGGTAGTTGGGTTGGATGAATAAAATGTACACAGGTAGTTGGTTGGGTGGATGAAATGAAACGTGTGTTAAGAATGAGAGATGGATATTATTATTATTATTATTTTTTTTAATGGTTGTTTGTAACTGTATCTAATTTTGTAATTATAATATTTAGTTACGTTTAAGTTACGTATTACGTACATATATAGTTACGTTTGAGAGGAGGATATCCGGTGTATTTTGGAATATAATGGCTGTTGTTATTGTTATTCTTATTGTTATTCTATCATTATCATTATTATCATTATTATTGTCACTACCATTATTGTTATTATTATCATCATCAATGTTATTATTGTCATAAGTATCATGATCATCATCATTATTAGTAGTAGTATTGTCATTATCATCGTTATTACTTTTATCAATATCATTATTGTTATTATTATTATCATTATTATCATCATCATCATTATCATTACCATTATTATTATCGTGATTATCATCATTATCACTTGTATTAGTATTATGATTATTATTATTGTTACCATTACTACTATCACTACTATTATCATCATTATTATCATCATTGTTGTCATCATTATTATCACTGTCACCATTATGATAATGATAATATTGTTAATACTAATAATAATGATAATAATAATATCAATAGAAATAATAATAATTATCATTAACATTATCATTATTTCATTATTTTCTTATTGTCATTATTGTTATTGTTATTCAGGTTATCATTATCTTTAATACTATTAATATCATCATCATCCTTATCTTTGTCATTATCATTATAATTATCATTATAAATATTGTTATTATTATCATCATCATTATTTTCTCATTATGAATATCATTGTCATTATCATTATCCCTAACAGTGTTGTCATCATCCTCAATGATATTGCTATTATCATCATTTTATCATTATCATCCTAATTATTATCATTATTATTATTATTATCATTATTACAACTATTATTATTATCATTATTATTATTATCATAATTATCATCATGATTATTATTTTCATTATTATTATTATTATTATTATCATCATCATCATCATTATTGTTGTTATCATTATTGTTATCATCATTATTATTATGATAATTATTATTGTTATCATCATCATCGTCATTATTGTTATCATCATTATTGTTATCCTTACTATAATCATTATTATCATTACTTCATCATCTTTACTATCATCAATACCATTAACATCATAATTGTTGTTGTTACTGTTTTTTATCTTTATCATTATCTCTTATCAGTAATATAATCAGTACTCTAATTATTCATCAATATTATTGTTGTTCGGTAAAAGCAAACAAAGAAAACAAAGTGATATTTTGTGTCTTATAAAAGCTAATCTTGTGAATTTATTCCGAAGCACAAACATGAACGTGGGTAAACAAAAGACAATCGCATTTGAGATTAAAAACGCGATAATTTCATGTGTGTTTGTTTGTTTGTATGAGTGTGCGTTTGTTTGTTTGTGTGTGTGTGTTTGTTTGTGTGTGTGTGTTTGTTTGTGTGTGTGAGTTTGTTTGTGTGTGTGTTTGTTTGTGTGTGTAGGTGTGTTTGTGTGTAGGTGTGTTTGTGTGTATGTGTGTAGGTGTGTTTGTGTGTGTGTGTAGGTGTGTTTGTTTGTGTGTGTGTGTGTGTGTGTTTGTGTGTGTGTGTTTGTGTGTGTGTGTATGTGTGTATGTTCGTGTGTGTGTGTTTGTTTGTGTGTGTGTGTGTGTTTGTGTATGTACATATGTGTTTGTGTGCGTTCATAAGCGTGTGTGTATGAGTGTGTATGTATGTTTGTGTGTTTCATTTGGCAACCGAGTCCTGCAACACTGCAATATCACGGTGCTATTAGCTTTATATAAGAATTTCTTTGTCATTTGCAGAATGACATTGAAACTTTACAAGTTCAAGACCTATAACGACTTCAAATAATACGGTTGATAAAAGCTATTTGCAGAGGCCGATTTCAACTTATAAACATTCGAAGGAAGAAGAGGAGGAGGAGGAGGAGGAGGTGGAGAAGGAGGA
>BOPN01001029.1:209780-222280 GCA_017312705.2 Penaeus japonicus
TTACTTTTGGAATACTTTTAAAACTTCTCAATAAAGTTGTTATGCAACTTCTTAAAAAAACTTGTGATGTGGTTCTTTAACCTTTGACCTTTGATCTTTGCCCAACCCCCTCACCCCTCAACCCCTCCCCCTACATCTACGTCTTACTTCTTTACCGAAAGAAATTTGAAGAAATTATAAGATTTTTCATGATCTTTAGAAGTATTCCTACGTTATATTTTCCGGCTCGAGCGCCCAATGGGAACTGCTCACTGTAAGAACTTCTGATTTACGTCCCTTTGTCATTGATAGAATCATCATACCTATACTACTGTTGGAAGGTGAGAAGAATAAGGACGATGCCGTAATACTTTTAATTCTTGCACACTTGCCTTCGTTAACCATCCGCCAGACTCAGACGGAGGGCGTGGCAATCGTTTCAATGATATTACTTAAACTGCGTACAGACCAGGAGTTAGCAGCAATTAGGATGCATCGTGCAAGTGCCGTTTAGATTTTTAGTTTTCAATCCCCTCGGGTGTCAGCAATGACTTTTTGTCTGTTGCACGAATAAGTGATATTGCAAATATGCAAGCAAAATATTTTGTAATTAAACACAACTCCTTCATGATACCTACTTAAATATGATACTGCTTTCTTTCCTCCCCTTCCCCGTTTTCTATATAACATTATTCTCATTGTTGTTATCATTATTATTATCATTATTGTTATTACCATCATCATTTTTATTATAATTACTAATATTGTTAATATTATCATGATCATTATCATCATCATCATCACCATCGTCATCATTATCATTGCCATCTAATATGCTCATGGCGTGTCATAATCAACCCCCGCGTGCCAAGGGTTGCCGACCTCTGGTAAAAACAAAGTCAAAATAATGCGACTCAGGATGCGCCGGCGAAGACCATGCATGATTCAACTAGCGCCTGATCGATCGTGTGTGTGTGTGTGGGTGGGTGGGTGGGGGGGGGGGGTGCTTGTGTGTGTGTGTGCGTGTGTGTTGGGTGGTGGGTGGGTGGGGGTGCTTGTGTGTGTGTGTGTGGGGGGGGGGGTGCTTGTTTGTGTGTGTGTGTGTGTGGGTGTGTGTGTGGGTGTGTGTGGGTGCTTGTGCGTGCGTGCGTGTGTATGTGTATGTGTGTGTGTGTGTGTGTGTGTGCATGTTAGTGTCTACAAAGACTTTCGCATGTAAAAGAAAATAAGGAAAGCGTCCTAGCATAATTACTTAGTCCCATTACATAAGATACGGGTCTCATAGTAAATGTCATCTACCAGAGGCTCACTTCCTAATAAGGAAATATTGTCCCCATGGTAAATGCGATACATGTACTTTTATTATGTATCAATCATTGAATTGCTATCAAAGTTTTTTTTTCATCCCTGTGTTTTGTAAGAGAGTAGTTACAGTGGATTTTTAAAAGCGAAAATGTTTACAGAATTGGGATACACGTAACGCGGCAAATTTACAGAACCAATTAGGTGTGTTAACAGTGGCTATGTCGCACGCAAACAGACACATACACATACTACATGATTAAAAAAGAAACAGTGATTTTATATATCCTAATACAATTCATGTGATTAGTGTAGACACAAAGAGAGCTGCGTACAAAAACATCTACGCAAGTCGTTCGTCTTTTGTTACGATGAAGGTAGTAAACAAAAACCCAGAGGACGGGGGTTACTAGCTTAAATCAAGCGTGTTTTGAAGGATCTTGTTTCGTCCCTTTCTCTTTCCACCAAGGTTGAGACTAATGCAGTTCTTTCAAGGTATTTAGTGATGAGAGATAGATAGATAGATAGATAGAGGAAGAGAGAGAGAGAGAGAGAGAGAGAGAGAGAGAGAGAGAAAGAGGGAGAGTAAGAGAGAGAGAGAGGGGGGGGGAGTAAGAGAGAGAGAGAGAGGGGGAGAGGAAGGGAGAGAGAGGGAGTAAGAGAGAGAGAGGAGTAAGAGAGAGAGAGAGAGTGAGAAAGAGAGAGGGAGAGAGAGGGGGGGAGTGAGAGAGACAATATATTAGTCCTCTCTCCCATTAATTTACAATTCTGCATCTCTCTTTTTTCATTCCCTTTCTCTTGCATTTTCCTGTGTCCTCTAAGGAAAAAATAGTTAAACATCAAAATAGATATAGTGATTTCCTTGTACCTATGATACAATGCCTTATCTTCAATGTTTATGAATCATTCTCACATAATGAGACTTAGAGATCGATATCTGATGTTTTAAACAAAAATACGCATATATCACGTTGGGAAAAAAATCTTAAAAAATAATCCTTATAGTGAGATCACTTTTGTTCGGTGGCATTGAAATTCCCGCATTTCTGGAATGGCCCTTTTTTCACAACAGACGTGAAAATACCCTGGAAGCGTCATGGCTCTCTTCTCTCTCTCTCTCTCTCTCTCTCTCTCTCTCTCTCTCTCTCTCTCTCTCTCTCTCTCTCTCTCTCTCTCTCTCTCTCTCTGTGTGTGTTTGTGTGTGTGTGTGTGTGTGTGTGTGTGTGTGTGTGTGTGTATGTTATAATACGTCGTTAGAGCTGGGTTGAATTTAGAGAAAAGACAACCACGACAGGAAAGAGAAAAATAATGAAGTGAAGAAGAGAAAGATGGATGGTTGCTCTGTGTTTTCTTTGATTTTTTTTTTGTCAGGCTCTCTTTCTATCTATCTATTCATCCGTCCATTTCTGTCAGTTTCTCTCTCACTCTCTCTCTTGCCTCTCTCTCTCTCTCTCTTTCTATCTATCCGTCTATTCCTGTGTGTTTCTCTCTCACTCACTCTCTCTCTCTGTCTATCTATTTATCTCTCTCTCTCTCTCCCTCTCTCTCTCTATCTATCTCTTTCTATCTCTATCTATCTATCCGTCCATTTCTGTGTGTTTCTCTCTCACTCTCTCTCTCTATCTCTTTATCCATCTGTCTATTTCTCTCTATCCCTCTCTCTCTCTCTTTATCTATCTATATCTCTCTCTCCTCGTCATCAGCAATATGATTAAACCAAAGAGTTTGATTATAACGAGGCATCTTAATTAATAAGGGGGCTGATGATCCCATCTTCAGAATTTCTTATCTTAATTGCTCGCTGGCAGTAGGTGAAAGAAAAAATAATTCAAAGTGTAAACATATTCATTTAAAGCAATTATTTACAGCATTTAATTACAGATGATATTATTCCACCTCTTCACAGGTACATTTGATATGATAATGCATTTGGTCCATGAAGTTTATGTATATATTTGCATACTCAGGAATGTAAATACATTTCTGCTGTTATAGGTTTGCAGGTAAAATGACAAAGAGAAAAAATATATATGGTGAAAGCTATTATACAAAAGCAACATTTTGTTGCAATAAATATGTTTTGCCTTTTGTGCATAAGATAGGCTAGTGAACTGAAGATTATCACTTTAATCTCTGAACATCTCTAAATCTCTTAATCATTTAACAGGAAGGATGAACAGGTCGTATTGCAATATCATTCATGTTTAAAATTATGCACGTCTTCGATTATTAACACGTATATATGGTTTAATCCTTACCACGATGTATAGCTACAACTTAATAGTTGTAAAGCATTTGGGCTTCAGCTAAATATACATGCGTAAACTTATTATTTTATCATTATAGTCTATATCATAGAAAATCACACACACACACACAAAGAGAATGTCACTGTCCCTCGTCTTAGCACTCGTCGAGGCAGATGGTGCGGACGAGCCTCTCCGACACGACGTAGGGGTCGGCGTTGGACGAGGGGCGGCGGTCCTCCAGGTAGCCCGTCTTTTCCTCGGCCACGCCCCTGGGGATGCGGATGGAGGCGCCTCTGTTGGCCACGCCGGCGGAGAAGTCGTGGATGGACGACGTCTCGTGGAGTCCCGTGAGGCGTCGCTCGTTGTCCTTGCCTCCGTGGGGGTCGTAGGCCCTGATGTGCTCGGCGTGGACCTTCCCGAGGTTCTCGATGGCGGACTCGATGGCGGTGATGCCGTTGGGCTCTCGCATGGCCGCCGTGGAGAAGTTGGTGTGCATTCCGGCGCCGTTCCAGTCGCCGGGGATGGGCTTAGGATCGAGGGTGACTACAATACCGAAGTCCTCGGCGACTCTGTGCAGGAGGTATCTCGCCATCCAGAGGTCGTCGCCCATGTTGATGCCCTCGCAGGGACCTACTTGGAACTCCCACTGGGCGGGCATGACCTCCGCATTGGTTCCCGAGATGTTGATGCCCGTGTAGAGGCATGCTCTGTAGTGGGCCTCCACCACGTCGCGCCCGTAGACCTTGCTGGCTCCGACGCCGCAGTAGTAAGGTCCCTGGGGCCCCGGGTAGCCGTTCTTGGGCCAGCCCAGAGGATGCTTGTCAACGTCGAGGAGCGTGTACTCCTGCTCCATGCCGAACCAGGGGTGCTCGGCCGCCGCCTTCGTCATGACCTCGACGCACTTCCGGCGGCGGTTCGTCTCTGATGGGGTCTTGTCATGCTTGTAGGTCTCGCAGAGCACGAGCTTGTTGTTGCCCAGTCGGAAGGGGTCCCGGTAGAGCGCGACCGGGTGCAGGTACACGTCGCTGTTGCTGCCCTCTGCCTGGCCCGTGGAGGACCCGTCGAAGTTCCAGATCGGGAGCTCTGGAATTAGGACAGTCGAGTAGTCTATTAAGAACGTTAGAAGAGACGATCTGTCCTATCCCAAGGGATTGGATCTGCATTGCTGACACATATTACTTGATCTAATTATGATGGACAATTTGCACTGAAAGCTGAAATACAGAAAGTTATAAATATTTACCTATATGGGGGACACATGTATTACCGATAATATATACATGTGTGTGTAGTGTGTAGTGTAGTAGTAGTGTGTAGTGTGTGTCAAGTAGTGTGTCGATGTAAGCTGAGTAATCACGATACATTGGACAGTTATCAGAACAGTGATAAGGGATGAGCTCGACAGAGTAGAGATCTGAGACAGAAGAGTGCAACAGAAGCTACTATAGAACTAGAGAGGTAAGAGAATGACAAGAAAACACAATGCCGGGGAAAACGCGAGAGCGAGACCCAAACGCCCTTCGCCCCCCCCCCCCCAATCCCCCCGAACGTCGCTCGCCCTAGCACTCACCCTCAGGAGCCTTAGGGATGAAGTTGAGGGTCCTGGTCTTGGAGCGAAGGTTCTCCCCGCTGCCGTCCACCCACACGTACATGGCCTGGCATTTCTGGTCGGGGATGTCAAGCCTGAGGTACCTGTCTAGTACCGTCTTATTGGTAAGCTGAGCCATCTTGGACGTAATCTGGAAAGATGGGAGAAGTTGCTGTTATTTATTTTTTTTTTAATAGAGTCGTGGTTGTTAATGTCTCTAAAACATGTACATATTTTTTATTTTTATTTATTTATTTATTTATTTATTATTATTATTTTTTTGCGTGATAGCTGTTTGTATGTTATTTATTTTGTATTGTCTGTTGTTGTGTAGGGATTTTTGCGTGTCTGCATGTGGAGAAGCGCAATTTCGAAAGTGAAATAATTTCTCAAGAATATAGTTTCGTCGATGTGTCCTTCCTATATTTATATCTTAAGTATTTCCATACATAAAATGCCTCAGCAACACCAATGCAGGAAAAAATAGGTGTTAAATATCCGTAGAGTTTCGTCCCCCGCCCTCGCTGTGTATATATATATAATCAAATAACTGGGTCAGAGTACAAGTTTACACAATCTCCCCAAGCATATAAAACGACAAAAAAACAAAAACAAAAGCAATCACGGCATATACTCCACCTATCAATCTTTCCCTTCTTTCCACCCTTCTTCTTTTATCTCCCTCTCCTCTCCCTCTCCTCTCTTCTCTCCCCCAGACACTCTCTCCCTCCCTCCCTCCCTCCCTCCCTCACTCGACGCATACCCGACGCGCGTGTCCTGGCCAATCCCCTCGCCCTGATCACGTGAACAGCGCCCTGACAACGGGGACCTCCCACTGGCTTGCGAGGTCGTCTCCTGCTCGCGTAAACAGACGCTGTCATAGATCCTGGGAGGCGATGAAGGAGGACGGATTTGCATGGGCTTGGAGGAGGAAGGGGAGGAGGAGGGGGGGGGGAAGAAGGAGGAGGGGGGCGATGAAGGAAGACGGATATGCATGGGCTTGGAGGAGGAGGAGGAGGGAGGAGGGGGAGGGGGAGGAGGAGGAGGGGGAAGAGGAGGAGGATGGGGAGGGGGAGGAGGTGTGGGAGGGGGAGGGAGAGGAGGAGGAGAAGAATGCATAGCCAAGAAAGAGGAGGAGGAGCGGGAGGGAGAGGGAGAGGAGGAGGAGAAGAATGCATAGCCAAGAAAGAGGAGGAGGAGGAGGAGGAGGAGTGGGAGGGAGAGGGAAAGGAGGAGGAGAAGAATGCATAGTCAAGAAAAAGAAGGAGGAGGAGGGGGTGAGGAATATATGAGGATAAATTGAATGTGATGAGGACAGGGCAACGGCGGAGAGATAATCAAGAATAAACATATCAATCATGCATATATGCACGCGAGAAAAAGAAAGAGTGAGAGAGAGAAAGAGAGAGAGAAAGAGAGAGGAAGAGACAGAGAGAGAGAGAGAGAGAGAGAGAGAGAGAGAGAGAGAGAGAGAGAGAGAGAGAGAGAGAGAGAGAGAGAGAGAGAGAGAGAGGAAGAGAGAGAGAGAGAGAGAGAGAGAGACAGACAGAGAGAGAGAGAGAGAGAGAAAGTTACCTCAGAAGCCGTCGCGAATGACGTCAAGACGCACACGCCAGACCACGTGATCACAAAACCCCGCCACCGAACCCACAAAGCAACCACAACCACAAGCCAAGCCAGGATCCGAAGCCCATCCCACCTCATCAAAAGACCCTACCACCCACAACCTCCCCCTGGTCAAACAACAGCGCCTTCGTCAGGAAAACAAGAGGTCACGGGGGTGCTTTAACGGGGCGCCGATCAGCTGCTGTAAACGTGCACCGCTTCTGGCTCGTCAAGAGGGCGTGCTTGAGGTGCTTGCTAAGATCGCTACTCGCTACTCGCTACTCGCTACTCGCGCGGACGCCGGAAAAAGGTCATCCATTGGAGGACCTTTGGCCTATGATTTCGATGAGTATTTTTTTATTCTTATTTTTTTTTTGGAAGATCAGTCTGCATATCTCCGGCCTTTTTATCGGTATCGCTATCAGCAATTTATCAATATCTTGACTAGTATTTTCATTAATAATTCTTATCCTTTTTTTATCTTTTTTTATATTCTCATTCTTTTTTTTACTGTATCTTTAAAATTGTCTTTGCTTATCCAGCTTTACAGAAAATCGCTTTTCGTCTTATCAGTTCACGTAGCGAAGACATATCGCAAAGGAGAAAAATGCAAATCTTTTTTTTTCTCGTGAGGCACAAATATACTTCATATGCATATGATATCATATAATAATGATTATAATCATTGTTATTATAACCATGATGATAATAATGATAATGATAATAATAATGATTATCATAATAGTGATAATAATAAGTATAATGATAACGATAAAAAACAATGATAACAATAACAATAATAATGACAATAATAATGTTAATAACAAATAACAATAACAATAATCACAATAATAATAATAATAACAACTGAACACAGAGGGACGAGTATACAAGAAGGGCTTGACAACACAAATTTAACTATGACACACATACACAGTAATAAAACAGTGTGATAAGGCGTGATTGGGCGGCTGATAAAGATAAGAAGATTTTGACGCCCTTAATCTACTTCTAAATCAACATGTTATGTGACATTCCGGTAAACACACAGTTAGTACACCTTGAAAATCCGATGGAGATAAGGACAGACTGAGATAAATTGATATGGAGTGAGTGAGTAAGAGAGAGAGAGAGAGAGGGAGAGAGAGAGAGAGAGAGAGAGAGAGAGAGAGAGAGAGAGAGAGAGAAAGAAACAAAGACAGAAAGAGAGAAAATAAACATAAAAAAATGAAAAAAAGAAGTGTCAAAAAAAAAACTAAATTTCCCGAGCTAGACTGACAGAGAGACAGATAGATAGTAAAAAGAAAATATTGCGAGACAGAGAAAACAAAGAACAAATAGAAGATCATATGGAAAGACTGAGAGACAGCGCAAAAAATAGGCAGAGCAATAGAGTAAGAGAAAGAGTAACAAAGTAAGAGTCAGAGGAACAAAATAAGAGACAGAGAGATGAGGATGAGATGAGATGATAGAAAAAGAGAAAGAGCAACAAAAAGAGTAACAGAGGAACACAATCAAAGACAGAGAGACAATGCAAGACAGATGAACGAGAGACACAAAGAAGCTAAAAACACAAAAAAAAAAAAAAAAAAAAACACAAATAGACAGAAAAGACAACCCACCACCCCACCCACCAACCCCCACCCCACCCCCAACCCAACCTACCACCTCCAACCCAACCCACCAACCCCCACCCCAATCCACCTCACACACACACACACGCAAAAAAATAAAAAAATAATAATATAAATAAAACACGCAGACGGTATCACTACGTTTGTCCTTCGCGTGGGAAATATCACATGTTGAGTCCAGGCCAAGGCAAGTGACATTGCAAGGATAAACTGCTACTTGAAGGAGATCGAGACGGGTTCCTCGGCAGGACGTGTGTCTAGAGGCGAGGTTAGGACTTTCAAAGAGGAAGGAAGACGAAGAAATGAGAGGAAGAGAAAGAGGAAGAGGAAGAAGAAGAAGGAGAAATAAATAAAAGGTATGGGTGTCAACTTGCGTCCTTGTGTTAAGGGATTAATGCTGTTGTTTTTTTCATTATGGTTATGTCATTATTATTATCATTATCATTATTTTTATCATTATCATTATTTTCATCATTATCATTATCAATATGACTATCATTATTTCATCATTATTTTCATTATCATCATTATTATCATCATCATCATTATTATCATCATCATTATTATTATCATCATTATTGTTATCATGATCATTATTATTATTATCATTATCATTATTGATATCATCATTATCTTTATCTTTACGTCTGATCATTACTATTCTATTGCCGTTGTTCATGTTTACCTATTTTAATATCATCTTTTACTTGTTACTATCATGAATGACTGTTTTAAAGTTTATGGTTGCATTATTACGAAACATATCAGTCATCATGTTATTGTTATTGCTAATTTCAACAAGGACACTTCAAGGAAAGGATTAATCTAAATAATTTTCTTCACTCGATTAAACAAGTTGAGTAATTCAAGGCAAAGACTTATGATTTTTTGTTTGTTTGTTTAGCCTTTAGATACATAATTAAAATCTAGGTTTACTTTATGATCTCACGTATAGTTTTGTTGTTTCACTCATATATGCAATATAGTCATAAACATATACATGATCATGATGATGATAAATATACTCATAACAATAACAGCAACAACAACAACAAAAACAATGAAAATAATGATAATCATAATACTACGACTAATAATAATAATGATAATAGTGATAATCATGATATTAATAATAACAATATGATGTGAGCGATATAGAAAAAACAAGATAATTGATAACAGCAAACAGGTCCACAAAACAGTTATAACACAGGCCGTTATGTGTCAGTATTCAACAGGCGTGTCCTACCGTTCATAAAAGGGAGACAGAAAGGGAGAATATGAATCCTCCAAAAAAGGTAGTTTTTTTTTTTTTTTTTAAATGTTATTTTGATTCTGGAGATATTTTTGTTGCACTTTGGGAAAAAAAAGATAGGTTAAACTTTGAAATTCTGTGTAAATTACTTTCAAAATGCGAACTTTATTTTAAGATCTCTCGTTTTTTTATCGATTAGTTTACTGTATTCGTAAATTTATTACTGCTAAATGCCCCAAATCAGTGATAATGAGTTTATTAAATAGTGAACTTAGCATCATTACGGAATCATTTAAAAACCTTAATTATCCTGATTAAATTTTTCTTTCTTAAATCAAGCACATTTATAAACGAGAATCAAAAGCTTTTCACAAAATCAAGTCACACGCAAGGATAGGTCCGATAACTTATTAGTTGTGCCGTTTAATCAGTCACTCGATGATAAGTGTCATTTACTTAATAAAGTAGATATCTGTCTCGTGTTTTCTTATCCCATATATTATTGTGTCTCATGTTTCCTGATCTTAACTCGTTACGCATATCTATGGTTAAGTACAGTGCGTCCAATGGTGCTCTTGGTATTTCTTTCCCCTGAATTAATTAACTTGATAAAGTCATTGTAGCTACTGTTTATCTATTATCTAGGATATATACTTGTCAAAATTTATTTCTACTATTCATTTTTTTTTAAATGGCTTACGTCTGATGATGAATTTTCTTTGAAATGTTGCTTGTTTACACTTCCTTACTGTAGCTGTGTTTTACTATATCGATATATTAATGATAGTTTAAAATATGAAGTACACTTATTCGGTGAGAAAAAAAATGTATCTTTGGTTACATCATAACTAAAGATAAACCAAATGAATTTAAAGTCGTATAGATTTAAATATATGATCACATTGAATATACGAATCTATTTTCCACAATATCATTTTTTATGGAGAACCGAATAAGAGATAGAGTGAAATAAATATAAAAATATATATACAATAAGAAACGAAATCAAACATTATTATGCCAGACATGAAGTGACTCACACACTCGGCTTCAAAATGCATTATTGCAATTCAGTAGCACTTCCCTTGAATAACAAATACAACACAACCAAACGCTAGAATGCCAAGTACCGTTGAACAATTTCCTAAACAAAGAATATTGTAAACACACACTCAAATAAAAGCAAATACACATCAAATAAACGCATTCTAAACTTAAAAAGACTGCAAAACACTCCAACCACAAAATGCACATCAGACTTTTATAAAAGAGTCACACAAAAAATCAACTTAGCCTAAAAAGCAACCAACAAAACGAACATAATACAAGTCAAAAATACAATGTCTCTGTTTACCTGTTAGAGTTCATAGACACACGATAGACGCGAATGGCACTGAATCCTGTAAACTACTGGAAACGAACTCCAGTCACGGGTGCTTTATATACTCCAAGAACTGGAGGCGGGACCGCTGACGGAAGGGGAGGGAGGGGGGAGGGGGGGTGAAGGAGGAGCTGGAGATGGAGAACCTTGCCGTGACGTAGCTTCGGTTTGATTGGCTGACGCTGCTCTTCTAATCTGCGCAATTAGAAATTGAGAGAGAGAGAGAGAATGAGAGAGAGAGAGAGAGAGAGAGAGAGAGAGAGAGAGAGAGAGAGAGAGAGAGAGAGAGAGAGATGAGTGAGTGAGTGAGAGAGAGAGAGAGAGAGAGAAGGAGAGAGTGGGAGATAGATAGAGAGATAGATAGAGAGAGAAATGCATACACACACACATGTGTGTGTGTGTGTGTGTGTGTTTGTGTGTGTGTGTATCTCTCTCTCTCTCTCTCTCTCTCTCTCTCTCTCTCTCTCTCACACACACACACACACACACACACACACACACACACACACACACACACACATATATATATACATATATATATATATATATATATATATATATATATATATATATATATATGTATATATATATATATATATATATATATATATATATATATATATATATATATAAAGAGAGAGAGAGAGGGAGAGAGAGAGAGAGAGAGAGAGAGAGAGAGAGAGAGAGAGAGAGATGAGGGGCTTTGACGAAGGGGACATGAAGAAATGTCGACAGTGGACAAAAGATTGATTGACAGACAAAAAAGTGTCAACAAAGGTTACGTAATACCATGACGTATGTGAATCAATAGTTTGTTTATTTTTTTGTGTGTATAGCAGTAGTAGTAATGATAATAGTAACATGTATTTAATGATAGTGATAATGATGATGATGTTGGCATGACTCATGATCATGCACATTATAATGCTAATGATAATGATATTTATAATGATAATGATGAAGTAATAATAATAATAATAACAATAATAATAATAATCATAGTGAGGATAACAGTGATGATGATAATGATAACAATAATAATAACGATAATAAGGAGAGTTACAATAACAATGATAATGATAATAATACTAATAAGAGGAATAATGGTAATAATAATGGTAATGATAATAATAATGATAAGCATGATAATGACACCAATAATAATGATCATAATGAAAATAATGATGATAATGATGACAACAATAATGAGAATGATAATAATAGTAATGATAACATAAGTAATGATTGTTATCATTATTGTTACAGTTATTGTTATTATCATTAATATTATTATCATCCTTTTTATTTATCATCCTTATTATCATCATTATCATCATCATTATTGTTATTATCATTGTCATTCTATTATCATTGTTACTAAAACTATACTATTAAAACGATTACTATTACCATGAATACTATCATTATTATCATTATCATCATCATTGCAATTATTGCTATCTTTATCATTACTATTATAATAACCATTATTCTTATCATCATTATT
>BOPN01001029.1:239780-242280 GCA_017312705.2 Penaeus japonicus
AGGGAGAGGAAGATGGAGAGGAATAGCCAGAGGGACAACCAGCCATAGCCAAAGAACCGAATGAGTTGCCAGTTTCTCTCTTTCACTTGCCATTTTCTCCTTACCTGGGCGTTTTCTTGCCACACGAACTCTCGCTGCGCCTTCACAGTATCCTTGACCATGGTATATGTGTCACCGGGGGCTGCTGTGAAGAGAGTCTCGGTGTCTTGGTCCTGTTGCTGTGAAACAAGTGGGATTGGGAATTGATTTAGTTTTCTGCTTTGTCAATTATAATGTTTTTTTGGTTTTTGTATATATATTTTTTCGTATTGTTTCGTTTTTGTGTATATATATATTTTTCGTATTGTTTCGTTTTTGTATATATATATTTTTTTCGTATTGTTTCGTTTTTGTATATATATTTTTTTCGTATTGTTTCGTTTTTGTATATATATTTTTTCGTATTTGTTCGTGACTACAGCGTCTCCTTATATTATGTTTTAAGTCTGTTATCATTATTGAGAAGAATGATACATAGACGAGAGTTATAAATATGGAAATAGATACATTATATTATTAATAAAGATAAATGAAAATGCAGTCTTAGTTGTACTTTTTTTTTTTTTTTTTTTTTTTACTTTTAGGAAGTATAGAGTACAAGGACACAGAAGTGAGAAAGTAGAAAGTGTGCGTGCTTGTTTGTGTATGTGTGTGTGTTTGTGCGTACGTGCGTGTGTGTGTGTGTATGTATGTGTGTGTTTATGCGTACGTGCGTGTCTGTGTGTGTGAGTATGTATGTGCTCATGCGATTGTTTGTATGTGAGTAAGGGAGTAAGCGTGCATACTTATGTGTATTTATAAATAAGAGTATATGTCTATACCCATGTGTAGATATATATATATATACATATCCCTAACATATACACCACCTTTCCTAAATCACTCAATGACTCCACACTCTTATCTACACCCCAAACGTACGTACAACAACCACACCACGTACTGCACGTACCCAAGACCCCTTATCCCTACACACCCTGACCTTTCGGGTGAGGTCTTTAAATTAATACCCGATCAATTTTATTATCCACGTGGTGCCTGCCCTCCATAGCAGACAAAGGAAGTTAAATCCAACAATGTAGGTTAACTCGTCTACACGTGTTCGGGTTTTCGTGTCTCTAAGGGGCGGGTGGCTCTCGGTGTTGAAGGGGGTGAGGGTGGGAGGGTAGGGGGTGGGGGAGGGGGTGGAGGGAGTGGGGGGGGGGGGGGGGGGGGTTACGGGAAGCTGAGATTTCGTCGAAACGGAAAGCCTAATTTTGTCTCTTGTGTTTTGTCGGTGGTTTTCCGGACTCGTTTTGTACGTTTTTATTTATATTTTTATTTGTTTATTTATTTATCTATTTATTTTTAGTCATGTGCATAGGTAAGTACTGTGTGTGAATCCGCATACGAATACACACACGCGCGCGAATACTCTCGTACACATGGAAAAGGAAATAGAGAGAGAGAATGAGAGAGAGAGAGAGAGAGAGAGAGAAGGAGGGAGGGAGAGAGTAAGATTGATAGAGAGAAAGAGAGAGAGAGGGATAGATAGAGAGAGAGAGAGAGAGACAGAGAGAGAAGAAGAAGAAGGAGAAGGGAGGGAAAGAGTAAGATTGATAGAGAGAAAGAGAGAGAGAGCGATAGATAGATAGAGAGAGAGAGACAGAGAGAGAGAAAGAGAGAGAGAGAGAGTTAGGGAGGGAAAGAGTAAGATTGATAGAGAGAAAGAGAGAAAGAGAGAGAGAGAGAGAAAGGCAATTCGACAGACAGACAGCAAGAGAGAGGTCATATGTACGTATCTGAGCGCGTGTGCGTATGTATCTGTGTCTGTATGTGTATGTGTGTGTGTGCGTATCTGTGTCATGTCACTCAAGAAACTTGTACCCTATGAAATTTTATCTCACACACGTGTCCTCAAACTCAACCTTTCCCACATCGTATGCGACGAAAGCTAATCCAGAAACGGAGATCACGTGAGAGATTCATCCGTAGTTTTGAAATGAAGAAGAGAAGAAGAGAAGAAAAGAAGTTCTTCTCTTCGCCAGCCAGCCGGGCCGAAGGAGAAGAAAACGTTTAAGAAGACCGGCGCATTCAGACTGTGTGGCGCCTTGTGGTTGGTTGCCCAGTCACCTGTTTGGACATGTGAGCAGTTTTTTTTTTTTTTTTTTTTTTTTTTTTTTTTTTTTTTTTTTGTGTGTGTTTTTTTTTTTTTTTTTTTTTTGGGGGGGGGGGTTGCTGTTGTTTTTGTTGTTGTTTTTACTGTTTCTGTTTTTTTGGGGGGGGGGTGAGGGTTCTGTTGTTTTTGTTGTTGTTTTTACTGTTACCGTTTTTTTTGTGGGGGGGGGAGGGGTTGTTTTTGTTGTTGTTGTTGTTACTGTTGTTGTTGTTACGTTCCCTCGCTTGCGCCCTTGCTATGCATGTGTACTTTTAGCAACTGCGTGTCCATTGCGATGAACGAATGAGTGTGGAATGTGTTTGT
>BOPN01001029.1:247280-249780 GCA_017312705.2 Penaeus japonicus
GGACCATAAAAAAAAAAAAAAAAAAAATAGAATACCTAACTTTCAAATGAAAATAAAAATCAGGTGGACATATCACTTCTAACCCTGATAAAATCTGGTCTACACCTTATTCATAATGAAATGGAACAGCTACAATACTATAGAAAGGATGAATTAACTCAAGTCATTGCCCTTGTGAATTCTGATATTATTGGTCCTCAGGAATTTCATGGGAACTCAATTTTAGATTATCAATCAAACATGATTTCTATTTGCTATAGTGAAAGTCATATACACATGTTTTATTCAGACTTTAAAGATTTAAACTAATAAACTTTTAAAGACAAATCGTGAAGGATCCAATCAATATAGATAAATAAATGAATATATATATAGATATATATATATATATATATATATATACATATACACACACACAGAGATGCTGTTTTCTCTTTGCTAATACAGCTGACACGAACACTAAAGGGACTTTCGTCCTTTCAGAACATAGAGCTCCGGCTCAGAATTCGGATCTGTTCCGGAACCCTCCTATTTCCGACCCCTATTTCCGAGCCCTATTTCCTAGGACCTCTGATCCTGCTTGACCGACTCGATCCGAAATACAAAGAAATCCAAACAATCTCTCACAGTGAAGAATCCAAACAATCTCTCACTGTAATTCAACCAGAGAATGCAACATTTGTGAACCTCCGAAGCATGAATAAAAATCAATTGCTCCAGAATGTTTACACCTTCTTCGTTGAGAAGGTGATTGATGGAGCAGTCAGAACCGGTTTCGACTCTGTATGAAAATTGCCATGGTTGCCCTCTTGCGGATTTATTCAAACTGATGGTAATTGATATGAATACTTTCCGTTATGCCCAATAATAGGATTAAGATTATATATCATAGGATTTTGATGGTGCTGTATGAAAGCTTAATCCATCGGGATATTAAAACACTATAATGTGGAAGAGAACTGCATGAATAAAGCCAGTTGAGAATATGCTAACAAAAACTGGACCGTGTTTTCTCTGAGTTTGGCCAAGGTCAAATTTTGTTGTGAACCTGCCCAAAGGAGACATTTATTATTTACTTTATTACTGGATATTCAATCAAATGAACAATGAAGTTCATCATCGAAGCTGTGCCAAATCAGAAGACTGAAACATAAGCAGGCGAAGTTCAAAGGAAAATGGAAAGTTTGACCCAATCCACTAACTTCTCCACTTCCGTGACGAATACAGTAAAATACAGTAAAATCTCTCCCGGGGCAAAATAACGTTTGTCGTGAACCTGCAGCCAAGGATAAAGAAACGACTAACAGACATGACTAAGAAACCAACTAATCAAAATACCTTTTTTTTTTTAGACTAGACAAATCAACTTATTTTTAGGTGTTGTATCCGCTCCTTAACCACATCGTGAGGATGTGGTTGTTCGCCTGGCCAACTCGAGTCATAAATTTTGTGATGCACTGTTTCTCGTGTCGTCACCCGCCATTCATCCTCTTGTGACATCTGACATCTTCTCGACGGAGACTCCTGACCATAAAAAAAAAAAAATAGAATACCTAACTTTCAAATGAAAATAAAAATCAGGTGGACATATCACTTCTAACCCTGATAAAATCTGGTCTACACCTTATTCATAATGAAATGGAACAGCTACAATACTATAGAAAGGATGAATTAACTCAAGTCATTGCCCTTGTGAATTCTGATATTATTGGTCCTCAGGAATTTCATGGGAACTCAATTTTAGATTATCAATCAAACATGATTTCTATTTGCTATAGTGAAAGTCATATACACATGTTTTATTCAGACTTTAAAGATTTAAACTAATAAACTTTTAAAGACAAATCGTGAAGGATCCAATCAATATAGATAAATAAATGAATATATATATAGATATAAATATATATATATATATATATATATATATATATATATATATATATATATACATATACATATATATATATATATACATATATATGTATGTGTGTATATATATATATATATATATATATATATATATATATATATATATATATATATATATATATATATATACATATATATATATGTATATATATATGTATAATATATATATATATATATATATATATATATATATATATATATATATATAAATATATATATATATATATATATATATATATATATATACATATATATATATGTGTGTGTATATACATATATATATATATATATATATATATATATATATATATATATATATATATATATATATATATGCATATATATTCATATATATATATATATATATATATATATATATATATATATATATATATATATATATAGATAGATAGATATAGATATATGTATATATATATATATATATATATATATATATATATATATATATATATATATATTCATATATATACATATGCAGTATAAATGCATAAAAAAACATGCATACATACATATACATGCATATGTATATATATATATATATATATATATA
>BOPN01001029.1:252280-257280 GCA_017312705.2 Penaeus japonicus
CTCTCTCTCTCTCTCTCTCTCTCTCTCTCTCTCTCTCTCTCTCTCTCTCTCTCTCTCTCTCTCTCTCTCTCTCCCTCTCTCTCTCTCTCTCTGCCTTTCTCTCTTTCTCTCTCTTTCTCGTTCTCTCTCTCTTCCCTTCTCTTTCTCGATTTGTCTATCTATCTATCTATTTACCTGTTTATCTCTACCTATCTATCCATCACTCTACCATTATTAGTATCTATCTATCTTTTTTCTCTCACTCTCTCTCTCTCTCTCTCTCTCTCTCTCTCTCTCTCTATCTATTTATCTATCTACTTCTATGTGTGTGTGTGTGTGTGTGTATTTTTTTCCACTCTCTCTATATCTATCTATCTATCTCTCTGTCTTTATATCTCTCTTTCTCAATCTATCTACCTATCTATCTATCACCATCGTCCTCACTTTGTCGCTCAGCCTTTCTCTATTATAATGCATATAATTATCTTGCAAGCTATGTTTTGTTCTCAATGTTGCAGGCTGAATACAGTGCTTTAAGATATTTTGCTGAAGATATTTAGTTTTTTGTTGCAAGTGTAACCTGTTGCAAGAATAACGAACGTCCACTCTGTATGCAATTTGCAACCTGACCTCCCGCTGTGTTGCCACCGCCTCAGGGAAACTCACTCGGCTTGGCAGTTGCAGCTTTCTGGTTTTGATATCAACTGTGATATCTTTTATGATAATGGTTCTCATTATGGGGATGATAATGATGATAAGGATTGTGATGATGATTAGAGTAATAATGATGATAATAACAACAATAATGATGATAATAACAATAATGATTATAATAATAACAACAGTGATAATGATAGTAATAATAATAATAGATACTAATCATGATAATAATGATGATAGTAATAGTGATAGTAAGTGAACATTATTATTATCATAATTATCGTCATGATAAGAATGATATATAATAGCAATAATAATTATAGTAATAATAATAACAATGATAATAATAATGATAAATCACAACAATCACTATCAACATAACCGTTATTATCAGTTTTATGATGAAATATTTAACAATAACAATAATCAAAAGAAAAAGAAAAAAGAAACAAAAAAGACGACAATGATAACACACTGAACACTTTCAAGAGGAAATTAAAGACAACATAACATGCTGAACACTTCCAAGAAGAGGAAATTAAAGACAATAGAACACGGTGAATGATGCCAATGATAGGACCAAAACACACTGAACACTTTCAAGATGAAATTAACGACAACATAACGATCATGATAACATAACACACTGAACACTTTCAAGATGAAATTAACGACAACATAACGATCATGATAACATAACACGCTGAACACTTTCAAGATGAAATTAACGACAACATAACGATCATGATAACATAACACGCTGAACACTTTCAAGATGAAATTAACGACAACATAACACGCTGAACACTTTCAAGATGAAATTAACGACAACATAACGATCATGATAACATAACACACTGAACACTCTCAAGATGAAATTAACGACAACATAACGATCATGATAACATAACACACTGAACACTTTCAAGATGAAATTAACGAAATTAACGACAACATAACACACTGAACACTTTCAAGATGAAATTAACGACAACATAACACGCATGAACACTTCCAAGACGACGACCATGATTGGAAAGACAAAACGCCACCCAATGAAGGTTGACTCCACAGCGACCGTGACCTAAGGATGAAATTTGACCTTGATTTCGACACTGGCCTCCTTTGCCCAATCGAACTGTATCTTGTAGTGAGTTTAGTCGTGGCCTTTGGGATGTACGTCTTCGTGATGTGTGTCTCTGTGATGTGCGTTTTCGTGATGTGCGTCTTCGTGATGTGCGTCTTTGTGATGTGCGTCTTCGTGATGTGCGTTTTCGTGATGTGCGTCTAGGTGATGTGGGTCTTCGTGATGTGCGTCGTCGTGATGTCCGTCTTCGTGATGTGCGTTTTCGTGATGTACGTCTTCGTGATGTGCGTTTTCGTGATGTGCGTCTAGGTGATGTGCGTCTTCGTGATGTGCGTTTTCGTGATGTGCGTTTTCGTAATGTACGTCTTCGTGATGTGCGTCTAGGTGATGTGCGTCTAGGTGATGTGGGTCTTCGTGATGTGCGTCGTCGTGATGTACGTCTTCGTGATGTGCGTCTTCGTGATGTGCGTCTTCGTGATGTGTGTCTTCGTGATGTGCGTCCATTTGGGGGAAATTTTGATGTGCGTCTTCGTGATGTGCGTCTTCGTGATGTGCGTCCACTTGGAGGAAATTTTGATGACAATTTGAAGCTACCGGAGGTAGGGTGAGAGAGAGAGAGAGAGAGAGAGAGAGAGAGAGAGAGAGAGAGAGAGAGAGAGAGAGAGAGAGACAGGGGAGGGAATGAGAAGAAGAGGGAAAGGGTGAGAGGGGGAGAGGAAAAAGGAGAGGGAGAGAGAGGGAAAGGGAAAGGGAGAGAGAGGAAGAGGGAAAGGGTGAGAGGGGAGAGGAAAAGGGAGAGGGAGAGAGAGGGAAAGGGAGAGAGAGAAAGAGAGGAAGAGGGAAAGGGAGAATACAGGGCGGGAAAGGGAGAGGGAGGAAGAGAGAAAGGGAGGTAAAGGGAGAGGGAGAGAGAAGGAAAGGGAGAGGGAGGGAGAGATAGGAAGAGGGAAAAATGATTGAGTATAGGAGGGAGAGGGGAAGAGAGAAAGGGAGGGAAAGGAAGAGGGAGGGAGGGAGAGCGAAAGGGAGAGTAGGGAAGGGGAATGTAGAGAGTAGGGGAGAGAGAGGAAAAGGGAGAAGAAGCCGGGGGAGGGAGGAAGAGGGAAAGATAGAGAGAAACAGAGAGAGAGAGGAGAGGGAAGAAAGGTGAGAGAAGAGAGATTGAGGGGGAGGGGGAGAGAGATAGAGAGAGAAGGGGGAGAGACAGAGATAGACAGATAAATTGATAGATAGACAGATAGATTCTCAAGTCAACAAAAAGCACTGTTTCAAGGTTTATTAGTGAGAAAAGCCTTTAATGCCTCGATTGAGATGTACAGAGCGGACTGTACGAAGCAACTACAGATCATCACCAGCTGCATTACCAAACAACACGTCGGTGCAATAACAGATTTTATGATAATATAGGTACAGTCAGATAATAGAGTTTTAGATATATCGGTGCAGTTAGATTATACAGAGGCAGTAATAAACATACAGTAATAGATGTTTAGATATTTTAATATATCAAGATTTTTTTTAATTCTAGATATATTGGAACAGTCAGGTTGGATATATGGAGAGAGAGGGAGGGAGGGTGAGGGAGGTTGGAAGGGAGAGGGAGGGAGGAAATGAGGGAGAGGAAGAGGGGGAGGAGAGGTAGAAAGAGAGGGAAAGGGAGAGAGAGGGTGGAAGAGGGAGAGGGAGAGAAAGGGAGGTATAGTCATAGTATATATATGTCAGATTGTTGTGTCGGTATACTGAAAAGATAAGAATTAGATAGTCAAATGATTTATATGTAAATGCCAGGAATATGTGAGAAAAGTCATGCAATATACTATGCAATATATTTGAAAATATGGAAAACAATGTCAGAATGAAACTTTTCTTCGAGTTTCCTTGTTGCCAAGAAGTACATGATCAGCTGTGTCATTCACCCTTCTTATTATCATTGCTGTTATCAGCATTAACGATGTTTTGATAATTTTTTAGGTATTTCCTGACTTTTGTTCTCTTCTAATCTCTCTCTCTTTCTCTTTTTTGTGTCTTTTTTTGCTCTCTCTCTCTCTCTCTCTCTCTCTCTCTCTCTTTTTTGCTCTCTCTCTCTTTCTTTCTCTCTCTCTCTCCCTCTCTCACACTGTTTTTTTCCTATTCTTCACTTATCTTAACATATGGTCAGGAAAGGATAAAGTTCTGACATTCAGCCACTATAGCAAACACAGATTAAATTTACAAGATAAGTCATCTTATGAATTTTACAATGCATAAAGAATAAAGTTTTTGGATGTGGATAGAACTGAACTCCAGAGTCAATCTAAAAAGTTTTGACTGGTTTGAATAAGTTGATGTAACTATGTTTTAAGTCTCCTATGTTTGATAAGAAGTCACGGAGGTTAAGAGATAACATCTTGGGTTTTCTCCTACTCGTGATGGAAAAAGTTGCTGTTGATGTGTCTCCATGAACCCAAGAGAAATTATCGGTTGGTGGCTCTTGCATTCAGTGCAAGATCGTTCTGTAAATGGGTGGAGGTTTAGAGGAATTTATACCTGTGGTTGTAGTGCCAGATTATTCTAGGAGAGCTGGAAGAGAAATGGATTTTGATTTGTCTTAGAAGCTACAAGGGACTTCACCAACAGTTCGTGTGTCTCAAAGTTTGGGTTTCTCGCCAGGTATGCTCTGAATATCCTATCTTGTAACAAAACAAACGTTTCAGTTTACATTAGTGGTTCTCCATGGTGTGTCTTCGACCGCCACGAGTGAAACAGTGGGTATAGAGGCCCTCCTGTAGATGGCACTCCTCTGAATATGTGGTATGACTTTTATGATGGGTAATTGCTTTTCTCTGAGCCTTTGGTATCCTTCTTGTTTCCAGACTTTTAGGATAGTGAAACAATAGCACGTGGAGGTTTGCTCTTGGCTTGCTTTGCACTTTCCTTTGGCTATTCTGGGATATGCTGTGTGGGTTTTGTTTATTGGCTGACTTATTTAAAGGTAGTGAGGTCTTTCTACTCACTGTCTATTTTGTCTGGCATAACACTATAAAGTTTTGAAGAAAGTATAACCACTGTGTCTCTTTTAGAGGCGATGTCTTGAACTAGACTTCGATACTGATTTAGTAAGTTGTTTTCTCACTTCGCCTGTTATTTTTTTTATGATACTTACAGGGTCACTTGTAAGCTCAAAGATGTGAGTATCATCAAACATATCTTCAACTTGATCCGATATGTAGATGATTTCAGACACCCAACCTCAATCTATTATGCTAGCTTCACCTTATCCAGCATCGACTCCCAT
>BOPN01001029.1:262280-264780 GCA_017312705.2 Penaeus japonicus
GAACTCGCGAGAAAATCGTATCACAGCCGACTCAAAACTTACATAAATGCCTCTCTGTGCCTTAGTCATTATTTCAAGAACCTCTCGTACATATCCCGGAAGCGTATAAGAAATACACCCAAGGAATGTGAAACACTTGGCCGGAGAAACAAGCTCACACAGGGGCAAGACACAGCTAGCAACAAAGCCAGGGAGCGGAAAAGCCTTTGGGTCGAACATCCTGTTGTTGCTATGCCTCGTGAGCCGACCTCGTCTAAACCTCTTTGTTGCTTCTAAACAACTCGCTTTACTCATTCCAAGAGCTTATCAAGAGCCCGCCCGAGAGAAGAAATCACTTGAAAACCCTTATTTCGTGTTCGTATCTTGCAGGAATAGCGTTTATTTTACGTTAAAAGTCAGTCGATAAGAAATTTGTTTACATCGATCACCTCAAGATCTGCTGAGTTGCCATGTACTCCTTTTTTTCCCTCGGATGATTTTCCCGAAATAGTTTTCATTTGTTATTGATACGATCATGTGAGTCATGCTGTTTAGAAATTACCGACGTGGTTGAAATTCGATATTAAAATGTTAGGATAAGAAAGAGATTATTTTCATTAAGGGGGAAAAACGTTCGAAAACCAGAAGGTATTCCGTGAGTTGCTACTCTACATGAATTATTTATTTGTACAACGTTTCTTTGGTTCTGCTGTATTTTCTTGCTTGAATATTCGGTTTCTTACTTTGCAAAGCGATAGCTAAACATTCCAGCAAGTTGGCTGTCCCATCATAAACATTACCAAACATTTTGTCTTCACTTTATACACATATTCTCTTAAGAAAGTATTCAACGGCAAGAGTCACCGGGTCGGAGCTCCTTCAGTTCAGGGGAGTTTCCATCACGCGGGAAACTCCTCTGCGCAGGTCCCTGGGAGACAGAAGGCTGCGGGGGGCGAGGAAGGGAATGGCCATGTCTTTGTCAGGAAAATGAGTAGCTGATGTGCATACCTACACACACACACACACACACACGCATACACACATCTCTATCTCTCTCTCTCTCTCTCTCTCTCTCTCTCTCTCTCTCTCTCTCTCTCTCTCTCTCTCTCTCTATATATATATATATATATATATATATATATATATATATATATATATATACATATATTAATGATTTGTGTTTATATATAACGCTCTATTTATATATAGCTGATATGCACGCATACACACACACGTATATGTATGTATATTCATATATATATATATATATATATATATATATATATATATATATATATATATATATATATATATACAGTATATATATATATATATAATGATATAGATGATAATTATGTGCACACACACACACCTTATAACGATATGTATGTATATATACATCTATATATATATATATATACATATCTATATATATATATATAATCTAATTAGTTTATGTATGCATATTTACATCATCTATCTATCTCTCTACCTATTTATCAATGTCTATTTATCTATCTATAAATGCATAGATAGAAATACAGATACATATTTATATAAACATAAACATCCAAACATACATACATGCAAATAATGATTCCTTAATATGTATAACTGGACTTGAACCGAGTGATTGTACACCCTCGTATGCCTCAATGAACAGCTGAGCGTAACTGAACCTCTCATAGGAAAGTTGAAACTAAAAACATTGTACATTCACCAATGTTTAAAGATAGATGTGGTACCATGAGTTTTTTTTTTGTTTTTTGTTATTGTCATGATATTTACTTAAGATTACATTAGAGAAATAGACAGAAACTCAAATAAACAGACAATTACGAGAGAGTAATAGGCATTTACATTTGACAAATAGACATAACTCAAGAAACAGTTAGTATATGTCTTGCAGTTTGTTTGTAACTCGAGATTGAGTTTGACTTTATTCAGAAGAGATATAAATATGCTTACGGCGATATTACGTCACTGGGTTCGAAAACAAAAGACGTGCTTTGGTTATGCTGTGCGAATAGTAAGGAAAATCCATTCGAACCTACGAATGAACCTTATATAGAGTATTTCGAGTTCACTCGAAAACCTAACGAGGCTTTGGTAGTTCGTCTGCTCGAGCCCGCTAGTTCGATACATTAAAAAAAGAAAGAAAGAAAAAAAAAAAGAATGCGGCTGAAAGGAAAACGGAATAATTATAGCGATTGGTATCGTTTATCGTAAAAATAAACGTTGGGCTTAATCATGAGAGGGTGATAACAGCTGTTTGTGGATAGGAATAAACAACGTAGAATAAAAATATCCAACCCTATTTATGCAGATACGGGCGAAGAGGGGGGGGGGGGAGACAAGGAGGGGGTTGAAAACAAAACAAAAACGGAAAAAAAACGACCATGGTCATCACAAAGTGTATATGTATAGTCTGCTCGGAAACTGTGGTTGTTTTAGAGAGAAGTTCACACATTTCCTTCGTTTATAACTCGTTAGGTTAAACGTGTCAAGTGTATTCTTTATG
>BOPN01001029.1:272280-274780 GCA_017312705.2 Penaeus japonicus
TTTTTATAATATATAAATCCCACCAAATTCAATAATCATAAATAACAACATTACTAGGCCTACCACAATATTCCCCAAAATACGTTTAGTTTAAAATCCCAAACATAAATAGCACTCTCATAGCACCAGCAGGAAAAAAAGCTTTAAAGGACGACCATCCACGGTCTCTACTAAGCACTAGCTTCCGAGAGCGATGACATAACAAGCTGTCGACCTCCAGTTCTTAAAGTACCGGCGGTGTAAGAGGTATAGGCTGAATGAAAAAGATGTGGTCCTGACCCTGTGGAGTGGCTGCAGTATTCCCTTGTGCAAGTATGGCTTGTTTCTGCTGTGGCACTCGCGACCGTAAAGCACATTCCTCTTCTCTGTCTCAATGGATTTTTTTTGTTGTTGTTGAGGATGGTCGTTTTTTCGTATTTATTTAATTTAAAAAAAGTTTTGGTCCTCCCATAAACTTCTAATACTTTATACTTAGGTCTGACGAATCTGTACAGTAGATATGGATTTATATGGACTATTCTGCAATTTTAGTTAATTACAATATTGTTAAAGTCTGCCAAATGACCCACTTAAACCGTATATTAAGGTGAAACACAATATCAAGATTAGCATCAGCATCAGATAGAGTGAAAATAGAGTGTCAAAGGCCTCGATATGTCGTGTGCCACTCCCTTGTTACAATTTTTTTTAGTGTACCGTGAAGGTGGCATTAGTGCCAAAGTTGTATCCTAGAAAAGTATATATATATGCCCTGTGTCCAACACCTTGGTATTGATGTGTCAAATAATTGTATTTTCACGAATCCACTATTGGAATGTCAATGGCAGTAACAGTCCTTCTTTCCATTTGAACAGGATCTTTTAATAACTGCGTTCAGTAGAATCCAAAAGGACATGGGGTTTGTAAGGTTAATTAAAACATTTTTATTAATTTTCCTTTATAAGGATGAGTAGTAAAATTATTAAAATCTTCCCACTCTAATTAGTTTCTAAAATATTTAAATACATTAATAAATCATATAAAAATTGGAAGAAGAATTTGAAAGAACTGGCAAGCGAGGTCTTTTGTACAATCATTTCTTATTCACATTAAAATATTCACTGAATCACCATTTGTGTAGATCCATAAAACTCATGGTTTTGATCAGTGCCATGTAAAACATCATAAAATCTAATACTCCTATAATACTCCTCAGATTCGTCCCGCCTTCCCCCCGGCCGTTAGGACTCGTCGAGGCAGATGGTGCGGACGAGCCTCTCAGACACGACGTAGGGGTCGGCGTTGGACGAGGGGCGGCGGTCCTCCAGGTAGCCCGTCTTTTCCTCGGCCACGCCCCTGGGGATGCGGATGGAGGCGCCTCTGTTGGCCACGCCGGCGGAGAAGTCGTGGATGGACGACGTCTCGTGGAGTCCCGTGAGGCGTCGCTCGTTGTCCTTGCCTCCGTGGGGGTCGTAGGCCCTGATGTGGGCGGCGTGGACCTTCCCGAGCTTCTCGATGGCAGTCTCAATGGCCAGTATGCCGTTAGGACTCCTCATGCCCTCCGTGGAGAAGTTGGTGTGCATTCCGGCGCCGTTCCAGTCGCCAGGGATGGGCTTGGGGTCTAAACTCACAACCACGCCGAAGTCCTCGGCGACTCTGTGCAGGAGGTATCGCGCCATCCAGAGGTCGTCGCCCATCGTGATGCCCTCGCAAGGACCCACCTGGAACTCCCACTGGGCCGGCATGACCTCCGCGTTGGTTCCCGAGATGTTGATGCCCGTGTAGAGGCAGGCTCTGTAGTGGGCCTCCACCACGTCGCGCCCGTAGACCTTCCTCGCTCCGACGCCGCAGTAGTAAGGTCCCTGAGGCCCTGGGTAGCCGTTCTTGGGCCAACCCAGAGGATGGTTGTCGATGTCGAGGAGCGTGTACTCCTGCTCCATGCCGAACCACGGGTGTTCGGCCGCCGCCTTCGTCATGACCTCGACGCACTTCCGGCGGCGGTTCGTCTCTGATGGGGTCTTGTCATGCTTGTAGGTCTCGCAGAGCACGAGCTTGTTGTTGCCCAGTCGGAAGGGGTCCCGGTAGAGCGCGACCGGGTGCAGGTACACGTCGCTGTTGCTGCCCTCTGCCTGACCCGTGGAAGACCCGTCGAAGTTCCAGATCGGGAGCTCTGGAATTAGGACGTCGAGTGTCTATTTAGAACTTAGAAAGAGATCTGCCTTCCCAAATATTGCTTGTACAAATTCTTTCAATATGGACAATTTGCAAAAGGAAAACAAAAGTTATAAATATTTACCTATATACACATGTATTACATAATATATACATGTGTGTGTGTGTGTGTGTGTGTGTGTGTGTGTGTGTGTGTGTGTGTGTAATGAGTAACAAAATTGGAAGATAGAAAGGAAAGGGATGGCTGACAGAGAGAGACTGGACAGAAAGTGAAAGAAGTACATAGAACTAGAGAGGTAAGAGAATGACAAGAAAACACAATGCCGGGGAAAACGCGAGAGCGAGACCC
>BOPN01001029.1:309780-314780 GCA_017312705.2 Penaeus japonicus
TCACTCAAACTGTCTCTCACTCTCACCCGAACTGTCTCTCACTCACACTCAAACTGTCTCTCAATCTCACTCACACACAAACTCACCCTCACACACTCAAACTGTCTCTCACTCTCACTCACACACAAACTGTCTCTCACTCTCACTCACACTCAAACTGTCTCTCACTCTCACTCACACTCAAACTGTCTCTCACTCTCACACTCACATACACACTGTCTTTCACTCTCACTCTCACTCACACACAAACTGTCTCTCACTCTCACCCACACACAAACTGTCTCTCACTCTCACACTCACATACAAACTGTCTTTCACTCTCACTCTCACTCACACACAAACTGTCTCTCACTCTCACCCACACACAAACTGTCTCTCACTCTCACTCACACTCAAACTATCTCTCACTCTCACTCGAACTATCTCTCACTCTTCCTTACCCGAGGGAGACTTGGGGATGAAATTGACCGTTCTCGTCTTGGATCGCAGATTTTCCCCGCTGCCGTCGACCCAAACGTACATGACTTGGCACTTGTCATCAGGAATGGGCAACTTCATGTACCTGTCGAGTACCGTCTTGTTGGTGGCTGTTGTACCTCCGAGCGACATCATCTTTGCTACAATCTGACGGAAAGGGGAAGGAAAAAGAAGGAAAAAAAAATTAAAACGTGTCATTGAATTTCTGTCACTGGGACGTTCGTTATGTTTGGGGTTCTGTTGGTCACGATAAGGGAGGGTTGAGTTGTAAGATTGATTGATTGACTGGAGAGAGAGGGTTGACCTTTTCACGAATCGTTGGTGGGAATTATTGACCCGACTGTTTCGAGGTGGTCTGTCGAAGTCAAATGTTAGCAACATGGGAGAATTTCGACTCTATGACATGAAGGCACTGAGGGGGTTTAAAAAAAAAGTTCAACTTACCTTTGCGTTTGACTGCAAGCTACAGCACAATACAAAATTTCTCGATTACTATCTCCGTCTGATGGGACTACCCATTGAATGAAGAGTGGAATCTCTGCTCCCATTGCCCGAGGGCGCCTGTTTATATTGCTCGAGTGACGTCAGAGACATGCGCACCTCAAAACCCGCTGTTGCTTCGGGTGGCTATCTAATTGACAGCTCTCAAGCTCAGGATATATATGGAAATGTATCACATTTGATGGTTATTTGAGGCAGATTGTGGGAATTATTTCGAAATAGATGAAAACCGCAATAGAAGTTGGTTCTATGCCGTTAGCAATGGACGAAAGATGATCAGAAGGAATAAAAATATTAAGTGGCAACTCTTCGGGTCGAGTTGCTGGTTATTTCCAGCTTTTGAATCCGGTCCGCATAAAATCTCAAATAATTTAGGTCGCTCTATTTATGTTTTTCATTTGGTGACTGGCTAGAGACGAGAAAAGAGTACCGCACATACTATTACAACTTAGTTACTGATCAACTTCCGCTAGCGAAGCGAAAAAAGCCGGGAAAGTAGCGGTTTGTCGCCGAAACTACATTAACATTTGATTTAGTCGCTCCGTTAATTTGCGATTTGGCAAAAGACATCTAGATAACCGAACCGAGGAGTGAACATTCATCAAACTAGCTAAAACGGATAAAACGTTTGAAGGAAGAAGATGAAATTTTGTCCATGAGCGCGCGAAAAATAGAAAGAGGAAGAGAGAGAGAGAGAGAGAGCGAGAGAGCGAAAGAGAGAGAGAGCGAAAGAGAGAGAGAGAGAGAGAGAGAGAGGGAAAGCAAGCGGCCGGAATCACGTGAACAGGCAATGCTTTGGGAGTTTCCACAGTGGTTCTTCCTACGCATGCTCGCTCCCGCACCTGCAAGCAAGCACGGGGTCACTGGACAAGCACTCTCGTTACGAGATTTCCTTCCTAGTTTGACCATTGCTTAGGAATAGAGATAGACCACTTGAAAGTTTTAGATATTTTCGTATGTATGAATGAATGGGAGTAAGAACATGCATGCAAAAATTCCTTGTATTTTGAGCTTTTGTTCATGTTTTTTTCCCCTTGTAAGTGCAAAATCGTTTTTTTTCCATTTCTGTAGTTGCTAATTGTTAAGAGTGAGAAAAATGGTAGTGCTACTCCTTTTTTTCCTAGGATGAATCACGAAGCTGTCATACATCATCTCAAAATAATATTAATCAGAAAAGTTTGACACATGTCAGAGGAGGCGTGTACCAGACGAGGCAGGCAGTCGCGCTATAGAAAAACGAATTACAAAACCCAGACTCATACCCCTTCCACAGTCGATTTTATTTCACGATTTAGAAAACCTTGTCGAAGAATAGATAGGAAAAGTACTGGACATGAGATCTATTGCGTGTTAGACCCTCAGGAAGACGCAGTACACGATGTAAACAAGTTCCTGTGGCTGGCTCAAACGCGCCCGGCATGTATTGCGTCATCACAACAAGCGGCCAGTAGTGTTGCCAAATCCGGTTCAACTCCTCCTCCTATTGTTTACGCCGATAACTCCCCAAGATATTACCCGTTTGCAACTATGCATTCGCAAGTTCTCTATGCTGCAGGGATCAATTAGTTCGCACGACGATGCATATGCCATGAGCCTTCGGCGAGGACGTGTTACGGACTCCGAGAATGACAATTGAAGGTGCTTGCGTTGGCATCAGTGTGGCGAGGCGGCGCGGCGCAGCTAAGGTTTGGTCAAGTGCCAGCGCTGAGGGCGGGGGCGGGATGCCCTAATACAGCGTCACTTTGAAGCCAAGGATGCTTACATAAAGTGCACATGTGTAGTTATTGCATGTGCGAAATGGCCACACCACGAGTTTTGCAATGCTAGTAGAATTCATTCATTCATTCAAATTGCAGAAGGAACACCGTATCAACGAAACTTTAAGTAGGATCAAATATAATGAAAATGACGATGTTGATGATAAAAGTAATAATGATTATTATTGTAATGCAACGACTAGAAATGATCAATACTATTATAATCATTACCTAATCTTGTTATTTTACATGATAATAATAGTAATGACAAGCTTTCAATGCAATGCGATATTTGCAATAGCTGTAGATTAGTTACTAGGAATTAAATAAAACACGTTTCTCTAATATAAATTTCGCTTCCTTTCCCTTTCTCTCTCTATCTATCTACCTATCATTCTATTTCTCTATCTTTATTTCTTTCTCTCTCTTTCTCTCACTCTTTATCTCTCTTTTTATTAGTTTGTCTCTCTATCTATATCTATTTCTCTCTTCATCTTTTTCTTTATCTCTCTTTCTCTTTCACACTTTCTATGTATCTATTAGTCAATCTCTCTATCTATATCTCTTTCTCTCTTTATCTCTCTTTCTTTCTCTCTCTATCGCTCTCGCTCTCTCTCTCTATCTATCTATCAGTCTATCTCACCATTTCTTTCTCTCTTTATCTCACTCTCTCTCTCTCTCTCTCTCTCTCTCTCTCACATACACACACATACAGACACTCTCTTTCTATCAGTCTATCTCTCTATATGTGTTTCATTCTTTTTTCCTCTCTTTCTTTCAATTTCTATCACTCTCTCTCTCTATTTATCAATTTGTCAATCTATCTCTCTGTCTATATATCTTTCTTTCTTTATCTATTTATCTCTATCTCTCTCTCTCTATCTATATATATATTTCTCTCTTTAGCATTCTCTCTCCCTCTCCCACTCTTTATCCGTCTATCTATTGATCTATCTCTCTATTTATATCTCTTTCTCTCTCTTTTATCTTTTTTTTCTCTCTCTCTTTCTCTCTCTCTATTTATCTATCAATCTATACCTCTTTCTCACTTTATCTCTTATCTTTCTCTCACTCTCTCTCTCTATATCTATCTATATCTCTTTCTCTCTTTATCTCTCTCTCTCTCTGTGACTCTCTATCTATCTGTCTATCAGTCTATCTCTCTATCTATATATCTTTCTTTATTTAATTTCTCTCTTTCTCTTTTAATCTCTCTTTCACTCTGTGTCTATCTACCTGTCTGTCAATCTATATCTATCTATATCTCTTTTTCTCTCTCTCACTCTCACTCTCTATCTACCTCTCTCTTTATCTATACCTCTTTCTCTCTTTTTCTATATATTTCTCTCTGTATCTCTCTCCTCTCTCTTTTTTTCTCTCTGTCTTTCCTCACCCCCTTCTTCCCCACCCCCTTTCTTTCTCTCTTTTTCTCTACCTTTCTCTCTCTCTCTCTCTCTCTCTCTCTCTCTCTCTCTCTCTCTCTGTATCTCTCTCTCTCTCCCTTCCTCCTCTCCTCCATCACCCCCTCCCTCCCCCTACCCTTTCTCTCTCTCCCCTTCTCTCTATTTCTCACTCTTTCATTCTCTCTCTCTCTCTCTTTCTCTCCCTCTCTCTCTCTCTCTCTCTCTCTCTCTCTCTCTCTCCCTCCCTCTCTCCCTCTCTTTCTCTCCCTCTATCTCTTTCTATCTCACTTTCCTTCGTTTTCTGGATGTGTGTGAATGTTGCCATAACAACTTGCAAGAAGCGCTCTCACCGGGTATTGCTAGAGCGAGTTCGATATGTGAAATGTGCAGCTTGATCTCTCTGCCAAGGTCACTCTGGTGTCTAGAAGATCTTTCCGTCTGAGGATGATGTATTTATATACAAGGTCACATGTCCTCGGCTGGGTGTGTGTGTGTGTGTGTGTGTGTGTGTGTGTGTGTGTGTGTGTGTGTGTGTGTGTGTGTGTGTGTGTGTGTGTGTGTGTGTGTGAATCAACATGTCACCTGTTGTTGGCTCGATGACACACGATTCCGAACGAGGTCTAAAGACGGGTATCTGAAGTGTATCACAACGATAGCACTTCATTACGAGAGTCTCACAAAGGCACACACCGTTCGTGGGCTTAAGGCATTTGAATATGATTTCGCAGTCTGGTGATGCAAGAAGTACTTATAAAAGCTTTAGATTGACTTATGCAATACCGTTGGAGGTTCATTGACGGTTTGTACTTTGAATATGATTCACGTGATTATACGGTTATTCTGATGCTGTGACTTCTTAGGT
>BOPN01001030.1:17287-24787 GCA_017312705.2 Penaeus japonicus
AACCCCCTCACCCCCCTCCCCTCCCTCCCTCCCTCTTCCCACAACCCCACTCTCGTCACCCAGTCGATTCCCCTCCGTCTTTGTTCACCTGGATGGAGGGATGCTGGGTGAATCTGTTCTCTGGGAGATTTAACCGTAATGGCGCTCTCACTCGGCGCATTCCTGTGAGAAAGATGTCGTATTCCTATAGGATTTTCCCGCTGGAAAGTGTATTATTCTTCAGCTAATGTACCCAGTTCGTTCTCCTGTGGGTACAGTCGGTGGGGGAGGGAGGGGGGAGAGGAGATGGAAAAGGAGGTGGAGGAGGAGGAGGAAGAACAGGAAGAGAAGAAGGAAGAGGAGGAGGAGGAGGAAGAATAGGAAGAGGAGGAGGAAGAGAAAGAAGAAGAGGAGGAGGAGCAGGAGGGCGTGGAAGAGAAGAAAGAAAAGGACGAGGAAAAAAAGGGAAAAAGAGATGAAAAATGGAATAGAGTAGGAGAAGAAGAGGAGAAGAAAAAGAGTATATGGAGGAGGAAGAGGAGGAGAAAAGAGATGGAGGAGGAGAAGGAGGAAGAAAGGACGGAGGGCAACTCGGAGCTCTCGAGGCCTGAGTGCTTATGGGTTCTCAGTGCGACATCAAATTGATCGGGACTGCGTGTGAAGGGCAGTTATATTCTACCTCTTTGAAAAATCATACAAAAGCAATAAAGAAACATGATAACCATACATACGTATACGCATACCAACACACACACACACACACACACACACACAGCAGAGAGAGAGAGAGAGGAGAGAAGAGAAGAGAAGAGAAGAAAAGAGAGAGACAATGAAAGAGAGAGAGAGAGAGAGAGAGAGAGAGAGAGAGAGAGAGAGAGAGAGAGAGAGAGAGAGAGAGAGAGAGAGAGAGAGAGAAAGAGAGAGAGATAATGATATATGAAAAACGGAAATCATGAAGCAAACAATAAACAAGGCCAAAATCCAACTGAAAGTTACATACATTATATGAATATACAGCATATTATCGCGTAATTACCCATTTTTGTAGATGAACAGAAATGAAGATATATGCCGTATAATTAAAGCAGTAGAATACGGGAAGCAGCATCCTCAACCATATAATCACTCTGTCCTAATCAACAGTGGTCGTAATAAAGTCGTTTTTATAATGACTTCGGTAATCCCATGGCTGTCTGATCAGTCCTTTTTTTTTTCTTAGATTATATCAATAACAGTAATTCTAAATGCTAATCCCCTTCCGAACATAGCAATTGTAATGAAAAAGAAAATCACTAATACAAAACGTCATTAACATAATACTCATGTTAATGCCTCCAACCCCAGCTTTGGAATACTAATACATCTGTAATACACGTTTCCAAAAATGAGCAAAAACAACCCTTATATCCAGCAAGAGGGAAAGTCCAGCCCATCTCCACTACGAGAGGATAGATGTTTTCACAGCTATTCAAAGCGAGGGACAAGTTTTGGCCTTTTGTTAAAGAATAGAACGAAAATAACGGCCTGGATTGTTCGTTAATGATAATGTGAAACCGTCTGCTCGTTGAAATGTTAGCGGACCTACGAGCTGTTACGGAGACAATGAAGTACTATGTAAGAGTACAAAAGGCTGTGAATTAGACAAATTGATTTTCTAAGACTTGGGGTCTGTCTAGGGGACTGGAATGGTCAGCCAGGGGCGAGAGGCGTAAAAAATCACCGAATAACTACGTGCGACTATACAATATGGTTAACATTATTTATGAGTAACTATATACGTATATTCATATATATATATATATATATATATATATATATATATATATATATATATATATATATATATACACATACACACAACATACATACATACATACATATATATATATATATATATATATATATATATATATATATATATATATATATATATGTATATATATCTATGTATGTATTCATATATATATATCCATATATATATATATATATATATATATATATATATATATATATATATATATATATGTTTGTAGTAGTGATAGTAGTAGATGTAGTAATAGCAGTAGTAGTAGTAACAGTACTACTAGTAGTAATAGTAATATTAGTTGTAGAAATCAAAGTATAGATAAACGATATAATAAAAAGGTGATTTCTGGCTTTTACCCTTTGATTTTCACCTTAAGAGTTCCTTTTCCTATCATTCTTATTCCTTTTCTGAGAAAATCACGAGAAAACTCCTGGAAAGTGAGAGAGGCATGACTTGTTAATTATATATAATTCCTTATGCGACTCTGTTGTCCGATGACCACCATTGACCTAATAACAAGGGGGAAAGTGAAAAAAAAATGAAGATATAAACAAATGTATGTGTGTATGCAATCATATAATTTATCATTTTGATTTTGAATTATACACAATCATATAATTTACCATTTTGATCTGGAATTATACACAATCATATAATTTACCATTTTTATTTTGAATTATACACAACACAGTATTTTATTTTCATAATAAAAAAAAAGAAATTCATCAGACCTTTCCTATGTTTATCTGCGTAGCCTTATTTATCGTCTGGGAATTATTGCATTTTCAAGATTAAGCCTTAGTGCAGATTGCTAAACCAAATGAACAACTCAACTGCTCTTCATTAATGAGAAATAATTACTTATATTCCAATTTTGTAAGAGGAAAAACTACCAAGTTTAATATTTATCTATCAAAAACATCATAAAAATATCTAATGGTAGAACATTTTCTAAAAGAGCAACCAAAACAAAACATGTCTAATAATCTACCTTATTTCCCTATTAGCAAAGATAAAGTCTGCAGAAATTAATTGCATTCAAATGGCCTGCTTCGAGACAGCCGAAATTGCGTGATTAATTATTCGTTCAAGTCTCACCATTTAAGTTCTAAAGATCAAACAAATATCACATTTCGGAAGCATTGGTTGGTAAACCCTAAGGCGAACTGGTATTCCTTTATTTATTTATTTATTATTATTATTCTTTATTTTTTATTTTTTGTGAAGTAGAGCTTGTACAGTCAAGATTGGAAAGAGAGAGAGAGAGAGAGAGAGAGAGAGAGAGAGAGAGAGAGAGAGAGAGAGAGAGAGAGAGAGAGAGAGAGAGAGAGAGAGAGAGAGAGAGAGAACGAAAACAAATAAATTTTTTAGAAATTAAAAATGGTTACGTGATTTGAAAGCGTACAGTTTGAAAACAATAGGACAGTGATTACTAGCCCGGGGGAGGGGGGGGGATCGCAAGCCCAGAGGGGAGGCTAGGGAAATTCTCAAATCATTTATAATTCTCTCAACAAGTCTAGAAATAGAAGTATCTTTAAAAGTGCAAGTCTTTTCAGAGACATCACATTAGCCCTATCGGTGATAATGATTTTTTTTTTCTAAAGAAAGTGGAATCTTAAAATGGTAATGAATACGACATTACATAGTGTATGTGTGTGTATATGTGTGTATATGTGTGTGTGTGTGTGTGTGTGTGTATGTATGTGTGTGTGTGTGTGTGTGTGTGCTAACATCATAATAACATTTCGACTTGTTGAAAACTTGCAAGTTTGGGGTGAGGGGACGCTAATCTATAAATCACGTTTCTGAAATAAATAAACTTCCTAGCGATCGTCGGCAACTCTCAAAGAGTAGCGTTGTTGTATAGCAAAAGTCGCTACTAATTGGTGAAATCACGCTTCTGAATCCCGGTTGATACCTCGATAGATAGATAGACACATAGAAATTTTAAAGAGGAGTAGATAGATAGAGAAAGGTAAGAATAATTAATAAACATATGGATAGATAAGGAAATGGATGGATAGATAGATAGAGATAAATAAAAAAAGTCAATAAACAAATAGATATATGAGTAGATGGATAGATAGATAGATAGATATAAATATAAGCAGATGGATGGACAGAGAGACAGGTAGACAGACTGGCAGACAGACGAATACCTAAATTAACAACAAACAGATGAATGGATATACGAAAAGATAAATAGATAGATAGATAAATAGATAGATGGAGGAAGAAGTCCTACCCCCCACCCACCCACCTACCCCCACCCACCCCCACTCACCATTAAAGAACGAAATATGACACCGTGGCAGATTCCCCATGTCATCGCTCACGTTGCATTATCACCCAATTGCAATCCGGCGAGAAGGACGTGGGGGGAGAGGGGGGGGAGGCAAGGAGGTGGAAGAGAAGAGGAGGGAGAGCGAGAAGGAGGTGGAGAGGGAGAAGGGAGGGGGAGTGGGGAGAGGAAGGAGGGAAGAGGAAGGGCGAGGAGGAGGGGGAGGGGGAGGTGGAGGGGGTAAAGGGAGGCGGTGTGGGAAGGGGAAGGGAGGGGAGGGAGGGCGAGGAGGAGTTAGAGGTTAGGGAGGGGGGAAGGGGGTGGGGCAGCAAGAAGGAGGGGGATAAGAAGGGCGAAGGGAGATATAGGGTAGGGAGAGGAGAAGAGAGAAGGAAATATGGAGGCGTAGAACAGGGGGCGGAGGTAGTAGGGGACGTAGAGGGGAAGGGGGAACGAGAGAGGGAGAGGAAGAGGACGAGAGATAGGGGAATGGGAACCAGAGAGAGAGAGAGAAAGAGATAGATGGATAGATAGATAGATAGATAGATAGAGAGAGAGAGAGAGAGAGAGAGAGAGAATAAGAGAGAGAGAGAGAGAGAGAAAGAGGCAGAAACAGAGAGAAAGAGGCAGAGACAGAGAGAGACAGAAAATGGGACCACATAACAGACACGAAACAGGGTCACAATCAATCAATCCTCGAATCCAATCTCTTGCAACTTGCAGGACCTCCCACTCCAGGATTTGGAGAAGGCCCTCCATTCGGGTGCAATTGCAGTCCTCGCTGCAAGGATGCTTATCATGACCTCCCATCCAGGTGAGGAAATAGACCCGTTGCGGAGATGATACATGGCGTATAGATGCGATTTCGGGAGGCTGTAAATCTTGCTGGGAGATTAAGAACAGCACAGATGAAAATGTTGGTGATGATAAGGGTAATTCTGGTTGTTATCGTTGTCTTTATTATCTTTATCATCGTCATCACCGTCATTTTAATTATGTTATCATCATCATTATTTTTATGAACATTATTACGATTATTATCATCATTATGATCATCCTCATTATGATAATAAAAATATGCTATTGAAGAATATATTGCATTGCTGACAATAAATGATAAGAATGATAATGATAACAATAATATCATTGCTGACTATGAAAATATGATAGTAATGACAATAATAACGATAATAATGATAATGATACTGATAATAATAATAACATCAGTGATGATAATGATGATAATTATAACACCAACTCTAATAACAACACAGCGCCACCAATAACAACCTTTCTTTGGATCCATTCAAGCGCTCTCTAAAATTTTATGAAAGACGCGAGTGTTCACCGAATTCGGGATCGCTCGTGGCTGCTAGGAAGTCAGTCATTTGATTAAGTATCGTAATATACGGCGCTGAATTTAGAGCTTCCGGAGGCCCCGTTGCTTGTTGAAATTGCACTGCAGATGATGAACTTATATATATATAGTTCTTCGGGTTTATGTATCTATTTATTTATTTATCTGTGTGTGTGTTTGTCTATTTGGGTATTTGGATGATACTGGTAGAGCCCAGATATTGTTGTACTACAAATTTCATGGATTAAATTTCACTCGCTAATCCCTCACAATCCGTTTTGTAATCGCTTGTAATGTGTAATTCAACAGGCCCACGTATCAATTACCTAACATCAAATCAACTTTACCTCATATTTACTAACACGATGTCACAAAATACTTGATCTTCAATAATACATACCTTATCACACAGCAGCTGTCATCATAAGGCAACAATTAGACGATAGAGTAACAATATTACCCTCGACAGCTGATAGATAACCCGCTGGCACAATGTGTTACACGGTTGATAACCAATGTCACGCTATTTACCTTCTGGACGTTCGAGTTATCTTGGTCTTGTTCAAAAGATATGTGAGGCCAAAAGAGTGTTATGTTATTTATCTGTATTTGTCTTTTATTTATCGGTATTATTTTTTTGTAAATTTATTGATTATTTTTATTTGGATTTGTATATGTTTTTTAAGGACTAATGAAATTTTGATGTTCGGAGAAAATTGTTGCTTTGAAATAACGTTGAACGGAAGAAGGAAGGAACAAGAATAGATGAATGATTGAATTACTGAATAAATCGACAAATAAGCAGATGAGTAAATAGATGGATGAACAAATAAACACATAATAGACATGATATACACTAAATGTTTATCTTTGTGACCGGAAGCATGACAAAGAGAGAAGAGAGAGAGAGCGAGAGAGAGAGAGAGCGAGAGAGAGAGAGAGGGAAAGAGAGACAGAGAGAGAAAGAGAGAGAGAGAGAGAGAGAGAGAAAGAGAGGAAAGAGAGATAGATAGATAGATAGATAGAGAGAGAAAGAGAAAGAGAGAGAGACGAAAAAAACGAGAGACCGAAAGAAAGAGAGATAGGAAGAGAACGTGCCCGAGAGCGAAAGAAAGAGAGAGGCCTGATTCCCGTATCCATACACAAGCCGCCGAGCGCATAGGCCCATTTTACTTTTTTTTTTATAAACGCTCGCGTGCGACGATCGTTATGCATCCCGCAAGTCCCACGCTCCCCCTCCCCCCCCCTCCCCCCTCCACCCCCTTACGCTGTGAAAGCTAGGCCTACATTGAACCGCCCGTAATTGTGCCCGGGGATAAAAGGTGCATTGCTATCCTCTCTCGCTCAGATTTCTCTTTCGCTCATTGACTTTTCTCCGCTTTGTGCTCGCCGACCCACCGACCCACCGACCGACCCACCGATTCGGCCTTTATGACACATCCGTTTCCTGGCTCGTGTGTGAAGAGTCTCGGGTCATATTAGACTGATTTCACTAAATGGAATCACATAGTCACAGGTCATGTTAGATTGATTTCACTAAATGAAATTGGATAGTCACAGGTCATGTTAGATTGAGTTCACTAAATGGAATTAAATAGTCACAGGTCATGTTAGATTGAGTTCACTAAATGGATATTATCAGATAGTCACAGGTCATGTTAGATTGATTTCACTAGAATGTTGATATTAGTTATAACACGACTTATTTCATCCAAATCGTTGAATATCTGGATATAGTCTCATGTTCATACAAGAGATTGTTAGTGTTTCGACTAACATAATATCATTAGATAGTTGACAGTACATATAAGATTGATTTCACAGTCACTGTTTATATCAGTTATCACAGGTCAGATCATGATCCATTTCAGCTGAAGTTATTTTCACTGACCATATAGTTAAATAATAATAACCGGTCATTTGAACATCTAAATATGAATATTCAAATAAGCAATCATAGGTCATTGATTTTTCCTTTTAATGAATTATTTTAATGAATATGTTTTCATCAGGTATTTGAATACAGATAAATTCACAAAGAATAATTAAATAAATATCAATATACATATAGATAAG
>BOPN01001030.1:71129-73629 GCA_017312705.2 Penaeus japonicus
GAGAGAGAGAGAGAGAGAGAGAGAGAGAGAGAGAGAGAGAGAGAGAGAGAGAGAGAGAGAGAGAGAGAGAGAGAGAGAGAGAGAGAGAGAGAGAGAGAGAGGGATGGAGAGAGAGAGAGAGAGAGAGAGAGAGAGAGAGAAATAGAGAGAGAGAGAGAGACAGCCAGAGAGAAACAGACAGAGAGAGAGACAGACAGAGAGAGAGAGAAACAGAGAGAGAGAGAGAGAGAGATAGCCAGAGAGAAACAGACAGAGAGAGAGAAAGAGAGAGGAGAGAGAGACAGAAAGAGAGAGAGAGAGAAACAGACAGAGAGAGAGAAACAGACAGAGAGATAAAGAAACAGACAGAGAGAAACAGAAAGAAAAGAGAGAGAGAGAGAGCAAAGCGGAATAGCAAAGGTTCCTACACGCAGATAATTCCGGGTTACTTAAACATGTGTGTCACGCTACCTCGGGTCGACTCCTGCGCCCCCATTGTCAGTGAGTTTGTTGATGCTTCCTGTGAGGGCGTTTAGGTGATCTGAGCACATCACTGATGGCAGTCTGGAAGCACAATGCATCATGGGCCTGAGGATGAGACGGGGGGAGGGGGGGGGGTGAGGGGGTTAGGGGGTTGGAGGTTAGGGGGAAACGACCCCACACCCTCCCTCCCTCCCTCTCTCTCTCTCTCTCTCTCTCTCTCTCTCTCTCAGCTCATTTTCCTGTACTATTTCCAGGTTGCGTACTGTACTACTTTTCCTCGTTCTGAGATCGAACACGAGAAGGTAAAGCATTCGTTTTGTTGAAGATGTAAACAGGGAAGCGAATCCTCAATCAATTTTATTTTTTCACTCATTTGCAGTATTTTTTGAAAGTTTTTTTTATTTTTTTTTTAGCAACGCGTTCTCTTCAGTGATAAGATACTATATAATTGACTGATTGTGCGGAATCATTTCGTTCCTTTTCTCTCCCTCGCTCTCTCTCTCTCTCTCTCTCTCTCTCTCTCTCTCTCTCTCTCTCTCTCTCTCTCTCTCTCTCTCTCTCTCTCTCTCTCTCTCTCTCTCTCTTTTAAGCAACATATTCTTGACTTATATTTGCTTAAATACCAACATGAATTCTTTTCACGTTTGTTCATCGTATAAGTTGGCGTAATATATATTCGTTTAGTGAATAGTTTATGTTAAATGCAGAGATAAGGAGAAGAGATAGGTAAGCTAATAGATGGATAGATAGATAGATAGATGGAGATAGATATACAGATAAATAGAAAAATAGATAGACAAAGAGAGATAATGTGAGAGAGAGAGAGAGAGCGAGATAGATAGATAGATAGAGAGAGAGAGAAAGGGAGAGTGAGAGGGAGGAAGAGAGAGAGAGAGAGAGCCAGAGACAAAGACAGAAAGAGAAAGAATAAAAAAAAAATAAAAAACGAACGAAAAACAGACACACAAGAGAAAAGACATCGAGATCGAAACAACAAGAACAAGAAAGCCAAAAAAAAAAAAAAAAAAAAAGACGATCAAGCATCAAGCCCCAGTACCCACCGCCCCCACCCCCACCCCCTACTCCCACCCCCCGGCAATAGCGAGAGAGCCCAAGGCAAAGCAACGTTAACCTGCTGTTGCAACTTCCAACTACTAAACGGCGAGTATTAACAGCAGGTTGATGCTAAAACTCCCAGTAAATTCCCCGGCGTGGATTCATTCTAACGTGGTATGATTTTTTCTTTCTTTTTTTCTCTCTTCTTATGCTTCTTTCGCCTCATAGTTATGCATGAGACTCCGTGCCTTCGTGATTTTTGGTTGATTGCAACACATGTTCAAGTAGTTTTTGAATACCTTCTGAATTTGGCCGAGTAATTTCTTGGTGAGGCTTGGGCATGGCGTGTTGTATTTACGTGTTTTTTTGTTTTTTTGTTTTTCTTTTTCTTTTTTCTTTCTTTCTCTCATACTTCTGCTTGTCTTTTGGTGAGCGTAGGAGTTGAGGTTGGAAAGAATGACTTTCTAGAATCATGATTCTGGAAATTTTTCAAGATCAATTTTTTGCCCGTTGTGTTTTCATTATTTTCTTGGGATATGTATTTTACCTTTTTTTCTGTAACTATGTTCTGTGTTCACTCTCTCTTTCTCTCTTTCTCTGTCTCTCTCTCTCTCTATCTGTCTATCTCTCTTTCTCTCTCTGTCTCTGTCTCTGTCTCTCTGACTCTCTCTCTCTCTGCCTCTCTCTCTCTCTCTCTCTCTCTCTCTCTCTCTCTTTCTCTCTTTCTCTCTTTCTCTCCCTCTTATTCTCTCCCTCTCCCTCTCTCTCTTTCTCTACATAGACCACTATACCACTCTACCTCTATCCATCTATCTCTACCTCTCTATCCGTCTCACTCTCGATCTAGCTACCTGTCCCTCTATCCACCTGTCTATCTCTCTGCCTCACCATCTCTCTACAGAATTGCGAAGCACGTCGCTACACCTTCGTAATATAGACGTTTAAAATCATTCAGCCATCTTCTAATCTCATCTCGAGGACT
>BOPN01001030.1:91129-96129 GCA_017312705.2 Penaeus japonicus
TTGTCTTGTTTTTTTTTTGTTTTTTTCTTTTTATCAACTCTCCGTGCACTTTCCTACGTATCACAGCATCGCATGTTTCCTGTATCTCTTCCTTCTTCTTTTTCCTGGCCGGGGGAACATTAGCCATGATGGATCTCATTCCTATTGGTTCTATGTCCATTTTTTCTTTTCTTTTTTTTATAGTAGAACATCATGTTATTTACTTCCCATTCAAACCAAAACCAAACTCCATGTCTCCCTTCTTTGCTTCCTTTCAAAGTGTATCTAAAATCCTCGTGAAGTTCCCTTTATCCTTCATTCTTTAATTCAAGTTTTCTCCTCTTCGCCAGGAACATTATCTCCTCCTCTTTGTTCTTCATTTTTGAAAATTTCACGGTTGCAACTTTTAAGTTTTTGTTCTGTGATCCTGGTTCAAAGGCTTGCTTGTTTGTCCACGTGTAGGACATGCGATCCCGAGGTTCGATTTACGATAATTCCTCCGCCCACTAAAAATATCATTCGTACCTTATTCTCTTACTCTCTCTCTCTCTCTCTCTCTCTCTCTCTCTCTCTCTTCCTATCAATCTATCATTTTCTCTCTCTCTCTATCTATCTATCTATCATTTTCTCTCTCTCTCTATCTATCAATCATTCTCTCTCTCTCTATCTATCTCTCAGTCTCTCTATCTATCTATCTATCTATCTATCCATCACTCTCTCTCTCTCTCTATCTATCTATCTATCTATCTATCTCTCTATCTATCTATCTCTCATTCTCTCTCTCTCTCTATCTATCTATCTATCTATCTCTCATTCTCTCTCTCTCTATCTATCTATCTATCTATCTCTCATTCTCTCTCTCTATCTATCTATCTATCATTCTCTCTATATATATATATCTATCTATCTATCTCTCATTCTCTCTCTCTCTCTCTCTCTCTCTCTCTCTCTCTCTCTCTCTCTCTCTCTCTCTCTCTCTCTCTCTCTCTCTCTCTCTCTCTCTCTCTCTCTCTCTCTCTCTCTCTCTCTCTCTCTCTCTCTCTCTCTCTCTCTCTCTCTCTCTCTCTCTCTCTCTCTCTATCTAACGATCTATCTACTTCTCTCTCTCTCTCTCTCTCTCTCTCTCTCTCGCTCTCCCATTTACTCACTCATATATATGTATATCAAATCTCGTTCTATATATCGTTGCAAATTATTTCTCCTCCTCTGGAAATATTGACCAACAGCATCCTCAGGATTCCTTATGAACCCTGATATCCCGTATGAATATTCACTCAAAAGTTTTATTTAACTCTTCATTGATTTTCCTTCATAATGCACGTCTACGTCTTATTATCCAATAGCCGTTAACTATACTTCTTGTGTGAAGAGTCCCTATGACTTTTTGATGTTAATGTTTTCTTTACAACACTTACGTTTTGTTATTAAATTGTTGTATATTGTCGTTTTCCTTATACTTAATGAGAAATCTTCCAAAATCTTCCGAAATTCATCGGTTTCAGAATGAATTGATTTATTCCTTGATCGTGAAGCTTTTCTTTCCTTAATCGACTTGTTCCCTGCGTTGATTTGAATCGAAAAGGCAGTTTGTTACGATTTTTTGTTGATCAACTTTATGCAACATTCATAATAGATTTATCGGTTGTCTCCTCGTTCGCGGATTATAAACTTTCAGAGTATTTTCCAAGATTTCGGTCGCTTCGCATCTCAGAGGCATTTCACTGAGAGACTCGCTGGTTTCTATTGTAACTTTGGACTGGATTCCCTTTTAGTAGATTCCAATACATTGTTTAATTCTCTCTTACTTGGCAAAAAAAAAAAATGTTTTTGTCATAGATAACATTTCGATTTTTACTATATAATTTTCGTCACTGTATGGAGATGTGTTGGATCTCAATACCTTTACTTATATCTCTCTCTCTCTCTCTCTCTCTCTCTCTCTCTCTCTCTCTCTCTCTCTCTCTCTCTCTCTCTCTCTCTCTCTCTCTTTCTTTCTCTCTTTCTTTCTGTCTGTCTATTCATCTATCTCTCTTCATCACCATCGGGTTTTTTTTTAAGAGACCAGAGAATGAATGAGAAATTCACTGGAATAAAGATATATTCGAATCGTTATTTTGGTTCCTTTTTTTCTGATTTTTTTTTTCAGCGAAATTTCTTTCTCCTTTCAACTTATTTTGCAGCAACAGAAAGAGAGAAAAATACAAATGAAAGAAATGAAAACCGATCCGAAAAAAAACAGTCGAGAGACAAAGAGAGACAGGGAGACAGACCAGACCGTTAAATCAACAGCAAAACAAAAATAATCCTAAACAGGCACTTAAAACAACAGAACATCAGATGCTAATATAGGATCAATAGATCACACTTTAACGAGTATACATACGCTCCTAAACAAAGAGTTATTATCCCTGTTTTTTTTTTTTTTTTTTTTTTTTTTTGGCCTTATTTGGATGTTCGTCGCTCTAAAACATAATGGCGTCTCGTCACCCAAAGATTCTTTTTTTTTCTCTCTCTCTAAGTTGACAATAATTTTCCCAAAAAGAAAAACTATGTATTTCTATTGGTCTCTATATTTTGTTTTTTCAATTATGAACATTATAAGTTTCGATGTTTTACCTATCTTTTGTTTCATTTGAGTTTAAAATGCGAAAAATAAAATGGCATCGTGACAAAAAAGGGAATCCGCGCAGAGGCAGTGGTAGACCCGCGAATGCTCACAGTCAGATGCAACCTCTTTACCAGAACGAGACCTCCGCGCGCGCTGCGTCTGACAGCCAAAAATACGACAGAGACTTTGAAGTGCTCGCTCGTTTGTCCAAGGCTCATCTGCGACACGTCTTTGGAAACTTTAGAAGCGCTGTAAGCAGTTGCGTAGCTGAACTCAGCTGGACGAAGAACAATCGAGAGTGTTGCAATTCTTTAGAAAAACTCTCTCGCAATGGAATTTTTCCTGAAGAAGATGAAGGAGCGCCAGGTGCCCGTGTGGACCAAGGCCGACTTCCTCAATCACACCAACGACTGCCACTCCAAACTCCTGGGCCGCGGCGCCTACGGAGTCGCCAAGCTCTTCTCCAACGAAGACCACAAGCGCGTGGTGAAGCTGATGGAACGTTGTGAAGATTGGTCGTTCAAGCGGGAGGCGCGCGCCCTCAGCAAGGTCCAGGGGAAGAAGGGGCTGCAGCAGCTCGAAGCCGTCGTCCTCGAGGACGAGCACTGCAGCATCGTGAGCCGCTTCGCCGGCGCCACGCTCATGGAATGCGTGGAGAAGAAGCAGCTCTCCCCCGCCCAGTTGGAGGACGTGCTCGAGTAGGTGCACGGCGCCCTCAAGCGCATGCACAAGGCCGGCGTGGCGCACTTGGACCTCTTCCAGAGGAATGTGTGCGTCAGGATCGGTAAGGAGCGAGTGCGAGCGACGATCATTGACTTCGGTCTGGCTCGCTTCAACGGCGAGGAGGACTACGACGAAGGCAAGGCGTTCGACCTCTGGCTTTACGAGCGACTCGCCGAGGATGTGAGGAAGCTCCTCGCGGGGCCCTCAGCTCAGCAGAACTGAACATGGCTTCCCTCTACCACCAAGCCTGTTGCAGGACTTCAGCAATGCAAAGCAACTAAATGAGTGTTTACACCTAAGAGAACCAAATTCATGTAACTGTTATGTAAATTTATAAATAAAAAAAAACAATATATATATACATACACATCGTGCTTGGAGGACGGATATACATCAATGAATCCATGCACGAGAAAGAAGGAGAAAGAAAGAGAGAGAGAGAATATATATATATATATATATATATATATATATATATATATATGTAGAGAGAGAGAACAACAATAATGAAACAAAAGAAGGGAATAATATCATTAATGATGTAATATCCTCTGATGTCAGATTTCGAAATTTTGTCTACGTGATCTATAATAATAATGATAATGATGTAATGATAATGATGATGATGATGTAAAGATGATGAAGATTATGATGATGTTTTTGATGATAATGATAATAATCATAACGACGATAATGATTAGATAATTATGGCAATTATTATGATCAGGATGATAGTAACAATGATGATAATAAGAGTGACAATAATGATGATAAAGATAATGATAATGATGATAACAATTACGATTATGACGATGAAATAATGATGGTCCCTCTACGACCAAGCCTGTTGCAGGATTTCAGCAATGCAAAGCAACTAAATGAGTGTTTATACCTAAGAGAACCAAATTCATGTAACTGTTATGTAAATTTATAGATAAAACAAAAAAAATATATATATACATATCGTGTTTGGAGGAGGGCTATACATCAATGGATCCATGCACGAGAAAGAAAGAGAAAGAAAGAGAAAGAGAGAGAGAGTGAGAGAGAGAAAGAGAGAGAGAGAGAAAGAGAGAGAGAGTGAGAGAGAGAAAGAGAGAGAGAGAGAAAGAGAGAGAGAGTGAGAGAGAGAAAGAGAGAGAGAGAGACAGAGACAGAGAGAGAAAAACTGACAGACAGACAGACAAAGAAAGAGGGAGAACAACAATAAAGAAACTAAAGAAGGGAATGATATCATTAATGATGTGATATTGATGATGATGATAATGATAATGACGATGATGATGCTTATGATGATAATGATAATAATCATAATGACGATAATGATCAGATAATATTGGTAGTGATTATGATCGGGATGATAGTAACGATGATGATAATAATGATGATGATGGTGATGATAAAGATAATGGTAATGATGATAATAATTACAATTACGACGATCATAATAAAGAAAATTATCTTGATGACAGTCATAATGATGATGGTAAAGATTATGATAATGATAATAATGACGATGATGGTAATGATATCAATAATGATGATGATGGTTATGATGGTAACAAGGGCAATGATAATGGTAATGATTATGACGGTAATAATAATAACATTGATAATGTGATGATAATGACGAGTGTGATGATGATAATGACGATGTAATGATTATGACAGTGATGATAATGATAATAGC
>BOPN01001030.1:108629-111129 GCA_017312705.2 Penaeus japonicus
AACCGTCGCTCCCTTTCCTCCGGTGCCTCGTCGACGCTGCGTACCCGTCGTGGGACCGCGTTCGGTACTCCACTAGCGCCCCCTCGCTCCTTCGTCGGCCGTGCCTCCCTGTCCTGCCTCCTCCTCCTGCTCTTCCTCCTCCTCCTCCTCCTCCTCCTCCTCCTCTTCCTCCTCCTCCTGCTGCTGCTCTTCCTCCTCCTCCTCCTCCTCCTCCTCTTCCTCCTCCTGCTGCTGCTGCTCCTCCTCCTCCTCCTCCTGCTGCTCCTCCTCTTCCTCGTCCTCCTCCTGCTCCTCCTTCTCCTTTTCCTCCCCCTCCTCCTCCTCCTCTTCCTCCTCCTCCTCCTCCTACTCTTCCTCCTCTTTCTCCTCCTCCTCCTTCCTCCTTGCTTTCGGTCTTGCGATGTTGGCGTTGCTTAGATGGTACGACCCTTTCTTCCTGGTCGTTCTGGTCGTTTTGGCCCTCCTGGTAGGTCGTCTGGTCATCCCCCTCGGCGCTCGCTCTCATCCTCACTGCGTCATGCATTCCGGCCATGTTGCTTGCCTGGGGAAAAAATGGGAGTCAGGTGTGCATGTGTCAACGCCTTAGTGAGGAATAGCATTTACGGGAAAAATGTAAAATGAAGAAAAAATATATGTAAAATAACTGTTGTGATTATTTGAAAAATATACTAGATATGAGATTATATAATTTAAAGTTATTTATTTTGTGGTTTGGTTATTATTGTTGTTATTACATGAATGGTAATGTTAACAGTTCACTCTTATAATTAGTGTTATTATCATCATTATCAATATCATCATCATGATTATTGTTATCATTATCAGAAGTAATAGGAGTATCATTAACAATATCATTATCGTTATTATAGTTATTGACATAATTATATTTTTTATTATCAGTACTATTATTATCTTTATCATTTATATTATTATTATCAATATCATTATTCTCATCACTTATGATTATCATCATTACCATCATCATCATCATTATCTATTTACTATTATCGTTATCAATGAGCTTGTTACTGCCAATGTTATAATTTTATCATTATTGTCATTGGTATTATCATTATCATTCTCATTACTGTTATCACTATGATCATGATCATTATCATTATTATTATCATTATCATTATTATTGTTATTAGTATAATTTTATTACCAGTAGTAGTATCAGTATTATTATTATCATTATTATTATAATCACTATTATTAATATCATCATTTTTATTATTGTTACTGTTGTTATTGCTGTTGTTTTTGTTAGTATAATCATCATCCTTATCATCATCATTACAATCCTCCAATTCCTCATAATCATCACCATCATCACATCATCATCATCATTATCATAATCTTGTGATTCTTCTTACTAACATCACTGGCATCTGCAACAAGAGCATGATTGATAGCAATGTTATTGCCATCTTCATAATAGTAACTTATCATGAACAGTATTTTATTACAACTTATTCCCTCAATACCATTTTGATTTACATTATTTACGGGGAAAAGAGTGAATAAAAAAAAAAAAAGAAGAAGAAGAAGAAGAAGAAAAAAAAATATATATATATATATATATACATATATAGATAGATAGATAGATAGACAGATATATCAAATAACTACAGTAGTAATGAGAAAATATACCATATGAACAAATGATAATATAAAATCAAATAATAATATAAATACTAATAATCAAATGATGATATGAATAATAAATATCAAATTATAAATTAGATATCAAATGATAACATAACTAATAATAATCAAATGATGATACAAATAATGATATCAGATAATGATATATGGCAACGACTTGAGACAAATAAAGATTACTCATTATGTTGCTATTATAAAAACTCAGATATTATCGCGAGTTAGGTAAGATATTATAATGTGTAAAAGAGAATCTGAAAATGAGTGAATGAGTAACTGAGTATACAAGTAAATCAGAAAATCTATGAAAACTAAAAGAAAATAAATTGAAATAGGTCCGGCAAACAATAACAACACCCTTAATTAAACACATGGAATAACATTTTGGAGTTCTAAAGCTAAGGGAGACAAATTTTAAAAATAGATTAAGAAAAACGAAAAAAAGAAAGAGAAAAAAATGTATATATATGTACACACACGCGCACACACACACACACACACACACACACACACACACACACACACACACACACATATATATATATATATATATATATAATTATAATCATCAACTAAAAACAAAATGATAAACAAAATTCACAACAACGAAAAAAAACGAAAAATGCACAGCAGAAACAACCCCAACAAAGGAAACCAGCAACAAAACAACGACAACCCAAAACAACACCACCAAACAAAGACAACAACCCCAACACCCAAAACAAAAACAACCCCCCAAAAACACCACCACCAAACAAAGACAACAACCTCACCACCCAAAACAACAACAACAACAACCCAAAAAAAACACCACCACCAACCAAAGACAACAACC
>BOPN01001030.1:118629-123629 GCA_017312705.2 Penaeus japonicus
TTATTTACTTTTCAATTTTTTCTTTCTCATATCCTTCTCCGCTCTCTCTTCCGGTATTTTCCGTTGCCTTAGTCAACTTACCTTATAAGGTTTTCCGTCTGTCATATCCAACTGAAAGATTCTTATATATTTTCCTTGAATCTGGATTCCTATGTTTTCATCTCATTATTACTCTTATCATCATTGTTATCATTACTATGATTTTTATCATTATTTTTATCATTATCATCATTATCGTCATCATCACATTATCATTGTTATTATTATCATCATTATCTTTATCAATGTTATCATCATCTTCACTTTATTTACTTTTTTGTTATTTTCCTTCTCTCTTCCCTGATCATATCAATGCGCGCGCGCGCGTGTGTGTGTGTATGTGGTGTTTGTGTGTGTGTGTATGAATGTGTGTTTGTGCGTTCCCTTCCTTTGTTTACTGCTTATTTCTTATTTTTAAGTTTAGGTAGTGATTTCTCTTCAGAGTTCAATTATTAAATGAATAAAGTATTCCAGTAAATATCATAACTACATGTTTGTTTTTTTTTCTTTCAGTGACTTCCGACGGCAAATAAATCTACTTTTACTATGATATTAACCAATTCCTGACTAACCATCTGAAGAAAGAGGAAACATAATTCACTTCCCTTGGTGCTTTTTCTGATAATTGCTTTACATAATCGTCTTTACCTTCATAATTCTTGAATTACTTTATTCTTCCTTGTTTGTCTGTTTTTTCCTTAATGTTGATATTGCAGAGTGCACTTAAGGCTCACATTTCATGCAAATAGGATAATGATCTTATTAAATCGTTTTCATGTTTACACGTATGATTACATGTATATGGTATAGTGTGGACACACACACCCTACCTTTCCCTTCTTTCCCTCTCTTCCAAGCTTCCATCCCCCCTCCCTTTCACTCCCATCCTACCCCTCTACTACCCTTCCGTCCCCTTTTCCTTTCACCCCATCCTTCTTCCCCTCTTCCACCCTTTATTTTCCCTTCCCTTTCCCTTTCCACTCCGACCTCCCTTCATCTACCCTTTCTTTTCCATTCCCTTCCCCTTTCCATTCCGACCTCCCCTCCTCTACCTCATTTTTTCCCTTCCCTTTTCTTTTCAACCCTTCCTTCTTCCCGTCTTCCACCCCTTCTTTTCCCCTATCTTCCCCTTCCCACCCCGACCTTCCCTCCTCCTCCCCTTCTTTTCCCTTCCCTTCCCCTTTCCTCCCCGACCTCCCCTCCTCTACCTCATTTTTTCCCTTCCCTTTTCTTTTCAACCCTTCCTTCTTCCCCTCTTCCACCCCTTCCCTTCCCCTTTCCACCCCGACCTCCCTTCCTTCCCCCACCCCTCCCCACCCCCACCATAGTCGTCACGAGGTCACGCGTCGTGGGTCTCCGAGTGCCGCCTGATGGTCGTATCAATCAGCAATGCAATGTGCTCAAGGGGCGTGATTGCAAGCGCTTAATGGCGGCAAAGGAGAGAGATAGCGAGGCGGCGAAGATTAACACGAAGAGAAAGCTTGGGTGGCTGTTTGTGAGAAGGAGGAAGAGGAAGAGGAGGAGGAGGAGGAGGAGGAAAGACAAGGATGAGGAGAAAGAGGAGGAGGAGAACTGGGTGGAGGGAGGAAAAGGAAGAGGAGGAGGAGGAGGAGGAGGAGAACTGGGAGGAGGGAGGAGAACTGGGAGGAGGGAGGAAAAGGAAGAGGAAGAGGAGGAGGAGGAGAACTGGGAGGAGGGAGGACAAGGAAGAGGAGGAGGAGGAAGAGGAGAACTGGGAGGAGAGAGGACAAGGATAAGGAGGAGGAGAACTGGGAGGAGGGAGGACAAGGAAGAGGAGGAGGAGGTGTACTGGGAGGAGGGAGGGTAGACAAGAAGAGAAGAAGAAATTAGGAGTATGATAGGGGAGAAAAAAATAAAGAGGAAGTAAAAGCTGACAAGCAAAAAAAAAAAAAAAAAACAGCAAGATATATAAACACCATAACCCCCCTCCACACACACACCCACACAAAACTCGAATCGAATCGTTACAACACCCATCACTGGTGTTCGTCATTATCTCACATAAAAAGAACGAAAATAGCCGGCCAAATTCCCGATCAAGATTCGACAGGTGTAATCCGTGTCTGAACTGAGGACTGCGACCACATGGGTTCAAGCCCCGACATTAGACTCGGCTCGACTACGTGATGTTGGGATACACGCGCGGAATCTATTTGTGTTTGCGCTTGTACGTGTGGGTGTGTGGGGATGGGGCGAGGGGGTGTAGGTGGGGGTGGGTGGTTAGGTGTACATGTATGTGTATATGTATACACACACACTCACACAGACGCACGCACATACACGCACGCACGCACACGCACACACACACACACACACACACACACACACACATATATATATATATATATATATATATATATAAATATACATATACATATATGCATACACACATACATATACAGGAGGATATGCACGCTATGTAATAATAAGCATAAACAACAAAAACAATTCATGAACATCCTTCCCCTCTTTGCATGAAATATAAGCCTTAAGTGCACCCTGCAATATCAACATCAAGAAAAAAAAGAAAAAAAAAAAACATAGACAAACAAGGACGGATAAGGAAGTCAATTAATTACGAAATTAAAGACGATTATGCATGGCAATTACCAGGGATAAACAGCAAAGGATGTGAATTATACTTCCTCCTCCTTCAGGCGATTAGTCAGAAATTAGTTAATAATAATCTATTTGCAATCGGTGTACGTTAAATAGTAATTAGCTAGAATGAGTTATGATATTTAGTAGATTAGTTGATTCGGTTTGATAATCATCATCCAACCCCCTTCCCCCCAAAAAAATAAGAGAAAAAGATAAGAAAGAATTGGAACACCGAAAGGCACACACAGACATCTTCCCATATATATGTATATGTATATATATGTATATATATATATATATATATGTGTGTGTGTGTGTGTGTGTGTGTGTGTGTGTGTGTGTGTGTGTGTGTGTGTGTGTGTGTGTGTGTGTGTGTATGTATATATATATATATATATATATATATATATATATATATATATATATATATATATATATATATATATATATGAATGTATGTATATTTATGTATATATGTATTATATATATATATATATATATATATATATATATTCATATATATATAATATATATATATATATATATATTATATATATATATATATATATATATATATATATATATATATATATATATATATATGCATGTATATACATACATATATATATATATATATATATATATATATATATATATATATATATATATATATATATCAGATAATGACACCAACCTTTTGACTAACCTTCCTTCCCCTCCTTCATATATATCTATGATTTTCTTTCTTTCTATTCTTTCCTCGCCGAGTTTACGAGTTACTGCCCCAGATTCTAGACTTCACATTAAAGTGTTGGCGTCTAATGAGGCAATTCTTTGGCAGAAACTTGCGAGTAATTGCTTGTTTGTGTCGTTAGCTGAGGGTGGTAGACAAGAAATGGCGCTTGGGACATTAATTACGATATTCTGTTGCTTGCGAGCTGGGTCTTTTCTGTGGTATAGTCGTTTTTGTTTTTATTCTTTATATGATTATCGTATTTTGTCTACATTCTAGCCTGATTGACGTAGAGAACAGGTAGTTATGCATTCCGTAATTCACGCTGCATTAAGGAAATTCATTCTTTACTGTTGATTTATGGCGACAACTAGTGAGAAAGGTGATGGAAAAAATGAAAAGGTTTAATTTTTGTTATTACTGTTATCTACTCTATTATCTATCATCATTGTTAATTTTTTATTTATCAAGAATAGGTTATCCGGTATCCTAAATCTACTTACGTCGCAGTATATTTTTTCGTAAAAATATATGCATAAATATTACTAAAAATGCAATGCATCTACCATTTAGATATTAATACTAATGATAATCTGTTTCCTTTGAACTGAATACTACAAAAAGTTACCCTTCATTTTCATCACGGGATCCTTTACACAAGCAAAACGAAAAAGTCACATCTATATGCAAATATGAATAAACAAACTAATGTGCATATAAATAGTTATTATAAATCCTTCCCTATCACTTGTTGTGGTTTATTTAGCAGGCCACATCCTCTCTAAACTTATCTGAGATCCCACGATTAAGATCTTCCTTCATTTAGCGTTCAGGAAGTCACTTACACATGTATGATCTATCTCTCGTCGTAAAGTCTTGGGAAGACAAAGGATCCGGAACAAATGCTTGATTAATGAACAGAAGATTCGATTCTAAGGAAGGCGGTTCACTCGACCTGAAAAAAGAGTTCAACAGGTTTCGATACCAAAACATAATTCGTCTTTTTTATTTTATTTTTATTTATTTATTTATCTATTTATTTTTTTTTTTTTTTTCAAAGAGGTTCGGAATAAATGACTCATTACAGAACATCATATTCGATTCTAAAGGAAAGCATTTTACTCGACCTGAAATAAAAGTTCAACAGGTTTCGATACCAAAACATTATTCGTCTTTCTTTCTGCAAAGAGGTTCGGAATAAATGACTTATTACCGAGCATCATATTCGATTCTAAAGGAAAGCAGTTTACTCGACCCGGAAAAAGAGTTTATCAGGTTTCGTCGATACCAAAACATTATTCGTCTTTTTTGGCATAGAGGTTCGGAATAAATTACTTATTACCGCACATCATATTCGATTCTAAAGGAAAACAGTTTACTCGACCCGGAAAAAAGAGCTTATCAGGTTTCGATACCGTATTCCGAGTTTTGTTCTTCGAGTTTATTTGCGTTTTTACATTCTTTGTCTTTGCTTCTTTTAACCGGCGTTCCTGTGTTGTGGTTTCTAAATGTAGATCTTCCTAAAAAGCCGCCAAAGGAGAAACTTTAGCTGAAGGATGTCTCTTATTATGCTTTTTCCCGGAAACTACGATGCTAAATTGGATTC
>BOPN01001030.1:179089-181589 GCA_017312705.2 Penaeus japonicus
TATCGTTGTCATTGCTGTTATTATCATCACTATGTCCTATTGCGATAATCATCAACTTTCTCCTGGTCTGTAATCATTTTTATTTCCAAAATAATTGATAAGATATAAAATCGATTAATTACGAAATTAACAAATGACTTGATATACTTCTTTAAGGATGTGTTCTGTCTAAACCAAGATGAAATGATGATTAAAACTCATGATAATGATGATAATGAGATTAATTATGACGATATTAATGGTAATGAGATTAATCATGATGATATTAATGATAATAATAAAAAAACATAGCAGTAACAATGATGATAATGATGATGATTATAACAATAAAGAAATAAATGTGATCTTACACTTGGTAAATAGAGGAAACAAAACCATAGAAAACGGGAAATTTATAGGGGAACCTACATTCCTAGACACGCCCATTAAGCCAATTAAATATATATATATATATATTTTTTTTTTTAAGATAAAATCTGAAGAACGGGTAATGATGACAATTAAGTTAACTAGAAATGATGATAGAAAACATATTACAGTTTCTATGATCCAAACTTAAGAATAAAAATGTAAAACAAATACCATCAGTGTTGATATGGGTGATAAATACCTGTTTGAATCCTTTAACTTGGATTACATTCATTTTTAAACTGAACTTAACTCGTTTTGAATTAAGGAAATATATGTCCGAAAACATTATATGTACTGGATGTATTTTTTGTAGTTTTTCGTACAGGAAACTGCCTATTAAAGGCCATTAAAGTCTATGGTCAGAGACAGAGGGACACGAAGAGAAATCAAGTAAGTAATTCGTGTAAAAACTGTAATAATCCTTAATTTTAACAAGTGATATGACGTCTTGTAAAATCTACCTCCAATGCTATTGTCATGCACTTTGAATATCATTCTTATTCAATCGCCAGCAAAGTGACAAGTTTACCCACATGCGAAGACTAATAATATGATATCATTTGTTTTTGTTTTTTGTTACAGAGGAAATATCACAGCTATATGAATAAGAAGAAATATTTTACAGCCTAAAATACCCCTCCTTTATAGTAAATCATCATTACAGTAATATAGTAAATCACCTTTATAGTAAGTTACTCCATTGACTGCCAGGAAGAAAGTATCTAAGTTTACGAAATGTTGGTATAAACTGTGCACTAAGAATACAATGAAAACTCGATCACTGTGCGTACGTGCGTGTGTGTGTGTGTGTGTGCGCGCGTATGTGTGTGTGTGTGTTTGTGTGCGTGTATTCGTGCATACATAATGTCTTACGTTCATTACGGATTATGACAAAGATCGACCTTGAGAAATCCCTCCGTTCTGCTAAAGTGTTTTTGTCTTGTAGGCAAAATAATTGGCAGATTTTTTTTTTCTCTCTTCGGGTGTTTTTTTATCTAAGTGAATTTTTATTGTATGTTTGATTGCATCCTAATACAGTTTAGGTATTGCATAAACGATTCTGAGTTTATTGACCATATGTATCTTTGCAATCAGACATTTCTAAAATGATACATTCCATACGCGAAAACATACTCACAGTGAGGACACACGCACACACACACACACACACACACACACACACACACACACACATTCACATGTACACATTTGTTAGCGTCTTTGTGGAAATACAGATGGTAATGACCTTCAGAATATTCAATGGCCTTATTTCATAATTCTTTATATATGGGTAGCCTATTATAAATCACAAGCCTTTCGGATGTAAAAACGAATCATGTAATAATATTATTATGTGTTATTGAATTAATATTTCGAAGTTGAAGTCTACACCATACTTATATAATCTGCACGTAACTAATATCAATTTATATCTTAATGAATAATCTAGTCATTTCATGGCTATATACATATACAGACATACATACATATTTGTGTATGTGTGTATGTGTTTGTGTGTGTATCGTATATATACATACATATACATACATATATATATATATGTATATATATATATATATATATATATATATATATATATATATATATATATATATATATATATATATATATATATATATATATATATATATATATATATATATATATATATATATATATATATATATATATATATTTATATATGTGTGTGTGTCTGTGTGTGTGTGTGTGTGTGTATGTACATATATGTATGTACACACACATATATATATATATATATATATATATATATATATATATATATAGAGAGAGAGAGAGAGAGAGAGAGAGAGAGAGAGAGAGAGAGAGAGAGAGAGAGAGAGAGAGAGAGAGAGAGAGAGAGAGAGAGAGAGAGATAGAAAGAGAGATATACATTTATAATGCATTAAAAGGAATTAACAATATGAGCAAAACAGTTTTATTCAAATTTGATCTTATTCTGAAAATATATATAAGAACTTTCCATCTTCTTTCTCCTCACCATCGGCTCCTCGTACCTCGCCGGAACCTCCACGAGAAACCAGCTTAATACTGTCAAATACACAGAAAA
>BOPN01001030.1:206589-216589 GCA_017312705.2 Penaeus japonicus
GAAATTCCGCCCCGGCGTGAATGGGTTAAATTGAGTACACTTGTTTGGTTAAAATTTAGGGAGGATTTCTAGATTTTATTGTCTAATTTTATGTATTTAGATAGAAGAAAAGGGTAATTGTGATAGTTGGAGGTTATATAGATATATTGAAAAACTGCTTAGTTTATTAGTATATGTGTTACATTTATAATTTGTATTACCATCTCCAGAAGAAAAGCTTTTAGTTAGTTATTATAGAGTATAATTAACCACATAGGCTAGACAGTGTATATATTTTTTCAAGTGATATAGGAAGCATATTTTTAGGTATAACTCAAAGGCCCTTGTACTGAATAAAATGATTTTGGTTTTCAGGTACTCAAGTGGAGATTTCCAGGTGTTTGGGGGTCAAAGGGATAGTGACCAGATGACAGCAGAGAGGCAGCTCCTTCTGCGAGACTCCCAGCAGCTCCATTCCTTGTGGTCGCAGATGGCGGGTGGTGTTGGAGGTCTTCCATTGGCATCCCACAGACACCGATTGAAGTCTTTCCACAACTGCTTTGTTGGCCGAGATCTCATTGAGTGGCTATTGGCAAATGACAAAGCTTCTAGCAGGTACTTGAGGAAATGATTGCTCTTAGTCTAGATTATTAGAAAGAGTCTCCTATGGCCTTTGCCTCAGTCTTATGCATTACCTAAGGTCTTTGTACCCTTTGATGACTATGCTTTGCATTGTGATTTTCCACAATCATTGAGCTCATTGTATTCACTTTAATATTTATTTGACAGATAATAAACTTTTCTCAAAAAACGATATGTATTTATATACTGAAAATCAAAATGATCAATGGAAAGTGTAGATTTCAAAAACTTTGAAAATACAGATTCGTTTAACAAGAAATCCTTTTTTCTTTTTTTTTTTATTACTCTCACAGGGCCTCAGCAGTAGCCATTGGACAAGCATTGCTAGAAGCAGGATATGTTGTCTGCATTTCACAACTGGAACAGGTCTTTGTAGATGACTATGTGTTGTACCGTCCAATGAGACCCAGTACAGGGGGAAGTGAACAGACAGCACAGGAGGGTCTGAATCGTGCACAGGACGGAGGCCAGGAACCTTTGTGGGTGAAGCAGATTACATCAATGGCAGAGAGTATAGGTGGGTCGTGGCTTCATTCTTGATTACATTGGTGTATAGGGATTCTGACTTTGGAAGAAGATTATTAGATTCACTTCAATCTCTTGGTGTTTGTCAAGTTGATTTTGAGAATGTAAAAGCTTCAATTTGTTATTGAGTTTGTAAGATAATGTAATTTTTTTTCACTCTTGTGCTATTTTTGTTCCTATCCTCTTAACCCATTGGTTGCGGTATTAAAAAAATGTTTGTGCAGTAGGATGGCTGTTTTACATGTCTGGCACGATGCCATCCGCGTCTATGACCGACTCTGCCTTTGCAGCAAATCATGCCATCCGCTGCTAATGGGTTAATATCAAGTATACAAAATTGTTTTTTTAAGTAGTAAGGATATGATTTCTTAGACTTACATGATGTTTAAGACCCTAATACACAATGAATATTGTCACATTTCACAGAGGGAGAAGTAGATTCTAACAGCAGTAGCAAAGTCAACAAGGAAGAGCCGACACACACTGTTGAAACGCCCACCTCCATCACCTCCTCCACCTCCAACTATTGCCTGGACCTCAATGTGAAAGATAATGTTGTGTCTATGAAAAAACCTCCAAATGTCTCTAGGTAATATTTTGAGAAGGAAATTGCTCTTTTCCCTATGTTTCCATAGGATTTGGTTGTGGAGGGTCAGTGGCCAATAATTAGATGATAATTTCTTTGTTCAGAACACTTAAGCAGAATGATTTTTGTATTGAATGACAAAGAAATCCTGAATTGTATTTACAAACTTATCATAAACATTTTAAATCATTGGCATTTTTGGCAGTGTTTATTATTTCACTTACAGACATGCTTCTTATATTTCCATAGCCATGGCAGTTCTGAGAGTGACCAGGTTGATGCAAGAAGTCCAGGAATGGCACATACTTCTGGCCAAGTTCCATACTCAACAACTGTGTCTGCTGTTCTTAGTGCCAATGCCCAGCTACCTTTCACAGGAGATGCAATGAACTCAACAGCTGTTATGTCTGATGAAGTGTTGCAGGTATGAATGCATGGGCTTCCCTTTTGGTATATGGTTGATCAGAGGGTGATAACAACTATGTTAACAGTTGTCTGGTAAGCAACTATAAATACTAACTTTGATATAGGTAATATGATAAAAAACTAACCAAATAAGGAAATAAAAAGTCAACTCTCAGCTTATGCACAAGAATGCAAGAAAATATATTTGAAATATTGATAATAATATGACAGAATATCTATAAAGTAAATATTGTACAGTCCTCTCTAACCTGCTCTTTCTCTTTTGTCAGGCACTAAGGGGACATGATAGCAGTCAGTCCTATGCTAGGTCATCTGGCTGGACACAGGAGGAGAAGCTCACACAGAATGATGAAGAATGTCTAATGCAACAGAGATTGAAGTAAGAGTTCAGGAAGGGAAGTTGTTCTCTCTCTGGTGTCATGTCTTACCTTCAGTGGCAAGAGGCTCAAGGAATATTTATTTTAAATTTTGCAGTTTTATTGTCATACTTGTGATTCATCTCTGCATTTCTTGCAAAAGACTCTGGAATTAGATAGGTGTGTATTGTAAAAAGAATAAAGATATGATTCTAAGATACTGAACCAAGAGTATTAAAAATGTTACTTTTATCACAGTGCGATGTGGAACTCCCACGAGACAGCCCTACTTTGCCAGCTGCTTGACTCAGGTGGCTTGTCCCCCTCCTGGGCTGAGGTGATCCTTCCAATTGTTCATACAGTCACTGACATCATAAGGCCTGACGTTAAGAATGATAGTGATGACATGGACATCAGGCAGTGAGTTTTTTTCTGATTTTCTTCATATGTTTTTCTCTCACTCTCTTTTTATTTCTAGATGGCGTAAACATGTTTGTAAATCTTTGTCAATACAGAAGGATGCTTAGTATAGCTTTTATTCTGTTTTACAAAAGTCTGCTTTGGTCCCTACTGATAAATATGATCTAGCTTTTTTGTTTACATTTATTTATTTAGTTTCATATGAATATATACTTTGATTTCTTAGTCCTCAAAAAAAAGTGTATGAATATTATTATTGTAAAGACAAATACTGGAGACGAATTTATTCCAACTAACCTACTTGGCTTATAAATACAAATTTTATATATTGATTTTTCTCTCCATGTTTTCCTTTATTTCCCTCCTCAGCACACAGAAATCAGAGTAAAAATTAGATAACAAAAAAAAGGACTGCTCCCCCCTTGACTACCCTATAGAAATCAGAACAATCCTAAATCACGGCCTGCTTTTCCTTCCAGGTACGTTCAGTTCAAGAAAGTTCCGGGAGGCAGCAGGAGCGAGTGCCAGATCCTGAATGGGGCCGTCTGCACCAAGAATGTGGCCGACAAATCCATGGCCACACGTCTCACTGATCCCCAGATTCTCCTTGTAGCTTCTACCATTGATTACCAGCGAGGCAATGACAACAAACTCCTGGCATTGGACAACTTGCTGCTACAGGTATTCTTTATACTATATGTTAGATGTTTATTTTTCTCTTTTGTTGGTTGTCCTTCTTCTTCTTCTTCTTCTTTTGTTGTTGTTATTATTATTGTTGTTGTTATTGTTGTTGTGGCTCTTCTTCTTCTTCTTCTTCTTCTTCTTCTTCTTCTTCTTCTTCTTCTTCTTCTTCTTCTTCTTCTTCTTCTTCTTCTCCTCCTCCTCCTCCTCCTCCTCCTCCTCCTCCTCCTCCTCCTCCTCCTCCTCCTCCTCCTCCTCCTCCTCCTCCTCCTCCACCTCCACCTCCACCTCCACCTCCACCTCCTCCTCCTCCTCCTCCTCCTCCTCCTCCTCCTCCTCCTCCACCTCCCTCTCCTCCTCCTCCTCCTCCTCCTCCTCCTCCTCCTCCTCCTCCTCCACCTCCTCCACCACCTCCTCCTCCTCCTCCTCCTCCTCCTCCTCCTCCTCCTCCTCCTCCTCCTCCTCCTCCTCCTCCTCCTCCTCCTCCTCCTCCTCTTCCTCTTAGTCCTCCTCTTCATCTTTCATCTTTTTCCTCTTAATTCTTTTCTAATTTGATAGTGAACAAATTATACATCAAATTTAATAAAACTGATAAACCTGTCATGAGAAAACAATTTAATCCTTCAGTAAAACACATGTATCCCACATCTCTTCCAGGAAGCGGACTATCTGAAGAATGTTGTGGCCAAGATTGTTTCTTACAAGCCAGACATAATCCTTGTTGAGAAAAGCATTGCCTTTTTAGCACGAGAGTACCTTCAGGTAAGATTTCTGGTTAACAAAAAAGTTGTTCTTTGTTCAAGTACATGGCTTTTCTTCATTTTCTTTATGCATTTTGAAAATTGTATCTAAGGATTTATATGATGACTGTAAGCCAAGTGTATAAATATTCCAATTATATATTATGATACTGATAAAGCTTAGCACATGGAATTTAATCTTAATATCTCTATCCTTACCAGGCCCATGGGATTACCTTAGTGATGAATGTGAAACCGTCAGTAATGGAAAGGGTTGCCAGATGCACTCAGGCAGAAGTTGTGTCCTCAATCGATGCTCAGCTAACACGACCAACATTAGGCATGTGCCACAATTTTTACACTAGATCTTACCCTATGCCTGGAAAGAACAAACAGAAGACTCTAATGTTCTTTGATGGTTGTGCCATGCACCTCGGATGTACAATAATACTTCGAGGAGCAACCAATGCAGAGTTGAAGCGTGTGAAAAGGATAATGTACTTTATGGTTTATGCAGTGTATAACTGGAGACTTGAGAGAGCCTTCCTGATGGATGAATACACACTCATCCCACCCCTTCCATCAGAAAGTTTTGACCTTGAAGATCAGGTGTTTGAGGAAGAACTAAAATCAACTGCAAAAACTGGAAGTTTAGATCTGGAACCTATGACAAAAAGCTCTAAGTCTAGTGCTAAAAAGGAAAATGGCGAATCTACCATTTCCGAACATGGTGCTCCTAACAGATCAAAGTCGCTGAATTCCCATAGAGAACCAGTGTCAAGTTCAGGAGAAGTGTCAATGTCATCCAGCGGAACCTCGGACAAGGCTAAGTTATCACAGACAATCAGTGACTTTAGCGATCCTCTTCACTCTTACTTGAACTCAGGAACATCGCCACAAGAGACCCCAATAGATTCTGCGCACACCTCTCTCTCTGTCACAGAGTTCTCCAACACTTTCCGCAAAGCTCTTGAGGACACAATTTTCTCCTGCTCGCCCTACCTCAAATACACAGTGCCCTTCTTTGAGACTGAAGCTGGAAGGAACTGCATCTTGCGCAAGTATTTCCAGAAGGACTTGTACTTCTCGGTGCAGCTGGAGAAGGACAAGTTCTCCCGGAAGCCACGGTTTTCAGAGATGGAAGTCAAGGAGTCAAAAGATGAAAACCAAAACGTGGAGGTGAAGTCGCCTCATGAATTCACAAAGATCAAGATGACTAAAGAAGTATCAGACAAGGATGTGAGAGCGATGTTGGCAGACTTTAGGGCACGTGGAGGGCAGATGAGAAATATATGCAAGTGCGAAATATCAAAGAAAGAACTAAAAGAGCGCAGACACTATCAGTTATCAATAGACAAAGACATTGATGCCAAGGTTGTGGTTGAAGGCTTGACCTCAGATGCTTTAGGTTAGTTGAGGTTTGACTTTGATGTATATTGCTATTTATTTTATATATTTATTTTGACATATGAAGTACTTTGTGTATGAGATTTTTTTACATTTATGTTCCAGCCTCACAATGAGAGTAACTGATTCCCATTTTCTTAAAAGGTTCAGTAAACACAACTACAAATAATACCAAGAATACCATAAACGACTTCTGGAGTGGACAGAGTGGGCTCATGCTAACCTCAGACGGACGAGTTGATGCACTTCATCCATTCAATCATCAGCGACTGTCCATTTTGTTCTCAAGTTACTCCCAGGCCTCTGAATCTCCTCCAGCATTTTGTGTCAATCCCTGGTATGTTTTTCTCATCTTTTAGTTATATGTTATGACAAACAAAATGGATTTAATTTTAGGCAGAGGCTTGCAGTCAGTACAGTGTTATTTGATAGATATTCATCATTATTGGTTTATTGATTAAACCGATAACTCTGGGGCGGTTTTGGCTCTGCCTGGAGTATTTTGAAATACATAGGCCTAATGCCTTGGGCTATTCTCCCACTGAAGCCGTGGGCACCCACAATGTGCACAATCACCTGATGTGCTGGCCAAATTTATTTTTCAAAAAGGATATTAGGCATGATTTAAATAAGCTATACATATTCTATGCTTTCATGTGGTCTCATATTGATAACCTCAGTGATCATTTTAAGGAGTCTAATATTCAATGCAGTTTGAATTAGCCAATGATTATTCTAGGCTTTTTTTTTTTTTTTTCAACCTAAAAGAAGACAACCTTTCTGATCTCACTCTCAAGGGTCTTGACCATGGACTTCTATGGGAGGAATGACATCCCGCTCGGTGCCTTCCTGGAGCGCTACTGCTTCAGCCCTACCTACACCTGTCCGTCCAGTGAGTGTTCCGTGGCTGTGGTCGATCATATCCGCAAGTTTGTCCATGACACAGGCTGTGTGGAAGTGCTACTCCGCCGCCTCGACACCAATTTGGATGACACCAATGCTGGGACGATACTCATGTGGAGCTGGTGCAAGACATGTCGTGAGGTAAGGGCCTTTGTTGTTGGTAGTGTGGTATGAGGAATCGTATGGTTACTGATTCTGCATATTTTTTTTCTCTATTGATGTCTCTCATTTCTAATTTGGTTTTCTTGTACATTACTTTTCATTTATTTATTTTCATATTATATCTTTTTCTGTTTAACCAGTAGATGATGGGAGTACATGTATAAATGCACTGTCCAGTGTGGTATTGTTTTATTATTATTATTTTTTCTACTCATAGATGGCACCACAGGCACTTAGTCAACAAGGGGTAAGGTAGTGAGCTAACCTGATCTCACCTGTTTATTATTATTATTGTAGTTAGTGGCATTATTATGATAAGGTAAATAATGATAGTGATATTATCATTAGTAACTAAAATGATAGTTATAAAGATAAAACTGATAATTCAATAAAAGGGGTAAATAGGTAAGGTGTCTAAGCACTTGTGGAACCATCTATGTGTAAAATGAATTGATACCACCAAACCATAGTGCAAGTCCCCATTGTCAATGGATTAATGTTGCACAGTAATCTTTTCTTATACTTCATCTCTTTTTCATCTATCCATTTTCATTTTCATCATCCTTTTCTTTCCAATTTCCCCTTTTTCATCTTCCATCTTTTATTTCTCCTTTTTTTCCCATGAGTCTAAATTTTTTCAGTCTCTCATTCCTCCTTTCTGTAAATCAAAATGAGGTCCTCTCCTCATGAACCTGACCAACCTTGTCATGCAGGTAACCCCCATGGTGCCAATCTCTTTGGAAACGTGGTCCCTATCCTTCGCCAAGTACCTGGAACTGCGGTTCTACGGTGGGACCTTCAACCGGAGAGGGACGCTGGGTTGCACGCACTCTCTGCACCATGACCACTTCCAGTACTTTGGCTACAAGAACCAAGTGGCAGTGTTCAAGTGAGTGCTTTGTGGGAGAGAGACCTTTGTTATCTTGGTGGAATTTAATGCAAGTGACTTTTAAGATCTCTGTTGTTTTTAGTTTGTGTCTTTGGGTCTTATAGCAATGTTAGCAGGTAGTGGTGGGTAGTGGTGAATATATAGTATCCAGTCTGTAAGTAAGAGGAAGTATGTTCACATGCCTGCTAATTTTCAGGTACAACAACATAACTCTGAGAGAAATTGCTCTGCCGCCATCCAAGATGAGCCTGTGTTTCCCACCAATCACTCAAGCATCAGTTGTAGAGCTTATCAAAGGTGTAGCTATGCAGGTAAGGTTAATCTCATTGAATGGTGTAAATGTGTTGGAATATTTAACTAAGTAATTTTGGTCCTAACAGTAAACAGTTTATGGAATACTTAACTTTACTTTAAGCAGTCACTTTCTGATTTAGTTTATGACTTCCAGTGCTTTTAAAAAACAATCCCAAATTCCAAATTGTTGGTAATTTTTAGATTTTTAATGATTTTTGGCCCCTAAGCTATTGTATGAACAAAGAGAACTTTCCGTCTGACTTTCCACATTCAAAAAAGTTGATAAGCATACAAGATGAAATGATTGTAAGAAATTATTACAGTATTCAAATACATACTACATTTACTGAATCACACTATTATTTCAGGGCTACTCTGCTTTCTCCACAATCTTGGAACGTGTGACTTCAATGTCATCTGAGTGTGGAAGCCGATGGGAACCTCTTCTCATTGAAATCAATAAAATAAGTGAACACCAGAATGCCCAAAGAGCATTGTTTCGTGAAAAGATTGAGAGTATACAGGTAAGAGATATTTGGTTTTGAATACTAATCTGGTGTTGCTGTAGATCATCATATAAAGATGTAGTATATTATTACAAAGTCTGATTTGTTAAGATTGGAAAGAATTTTTTGAACTTTCAGCTGCAGTTAACGTCACCAACCCTGGAAGCTCGTCGTTTGCACCCTCCAACCCCAAACACTACTCAAGAAGTTACTGCCACAATGCTCGCCATCACAGATCAAGTTGTCCTTATCAAGAAACTGGTTGCACAAGTTGTTAGTGACTGGAATGCCAAGGTAGAGAATTTACATAAATATCTTTTGAAGAAAATGTTTTGGCAATGCATTGTGTTTTGTTTGTAGAGTAATTAAATTTCTTTTTGCTAATAATGAATTTGAGCTTCAAGCTCCTAAGCAATTGAAAAGTTATGATATGTTAGAGAATATGTTTTACAGGTTCAAGATCTCTTACACCTTCGCAAAAAGGAGGAAAAATTAGAGAAGGCAAAGGTAATGGCATCAACCAGTAGTGGAATGACAGGTTTGCCTCGACAGTCGACAAGTGCTTCCATCTCAACTTCCTCTGCAGCCTCTGCTCATGCAACATCATCAACTGGAGGTTTGTGTCGAACCACTGACTTCCCATTTAATTTACTGCAGAACTTGCCTCTATTTCTAATTAAAAAAAAAGTATATGTTGTATTTCTGCTGAAGTAAGAAGTTAATATTTGTAATGACATTTTTATTTACTTGTGGTCATTGGTTTCAGAAATGTTCAGTGCCCCTTCGCACAAGCAAGGTTGTGATACCGCCTCAGTAGCATCATCGGCTGCACTCACTGGCGTTTCCACAGAGTCTCTAAGTTTGTCAGCATCCTTTAGTGAACTGCCGGGTCAAGAGGGACAAAAGAAGTGTGTATTTTTTTTTTATTAAGAAATATTGGTCTTTCCCCTTTATGTTGTTTGGGATGAAAGATTGTTGAATAGTTGCTTTCATATTTTATTCGATTGCACAGGATATATTATCCTCCTTGAATTAGTCCTCTTCCTCTTTTTCCTCCTCCTTCTCCTCCTCCTCCTCCTCCTCCTCCTCCTCCTCCTCCTCCTCCTCCTCCTCCTCCTCCTCCTCCTCCTCCTCCTCCTCCTCCTCCTCCTCCTCCTCCTCCTCCTCCTCCTCCTCCTTCTCCTCCTCCTTCTCCTCCTCCTTCTCCTCCTCCTTCTCCTCCTCCTTCTCCTCCTCCTTCTCCTCCTCCTTCTCCTCCTCCTTCTCCTCCTCCTCCTCCTCCTCCTCCTCCTCCTCCTCCTCCTCCTCCTCCTCCTCCTCCTCCTCCTCCTCCTCCTCCTCCTCCTCCTCCTCCTCCTCCTCCTCCTCCTCCTCCTCCTTCTTCTTCTCCTCCTCCTCCTCCTCCTCCTTCTTCTTCTTCTCCTCCTCCTCCTCCTCCTCCTCCTCCTCCTCCTCCTCCTCCTCCTCCTCCTCCTCCTCCTTCT
>BOPN01001030.1:229089-246589 GCA_017312705.2 Penaeus japonicus
GACTTTGGAAAGCTGTAGCTGTGAATCTAGTGCTGTTAGAGTCATAATACTTCAAGACTGTGAGCAGTTCCTGATGTCATGTCATGTGTGCATTGATGCCTATCTTTTAGGCCTAATCAGAATTGTTTTGTATGTCATGACACCCATCTGATATGGCTTAACATCAAATAGGTATATTAGGGTAGAGCATTGACTGTGGCTATCCTCCTGTTGCTCTCTATCAACAGTAGTTTAGCAGTAGTCTCTGTACAGCTGCATCATTATGAACAGTACTATTGTTTAGGAACATAACCTTCATTATTGTGAAGGACCAACTATTTTAACATGTTGACCGCCAAATGCACCACCAGTGGTACATTGATTATTTCATTTTATTTTTGTTGAAGTCCCATAATTCATGTATAAAATAGACAACAAATTTTATTAGATTTTAATGACAAGATGTGATTTCAGAAACAAAATGTAGTATCTTTTGAAATTCAAGTAGATATCATATTATTCTAAAGCAAAAAAAACAGCAACAAAAAACATTATATAAGAATGACCATAGGATTTCATGACCATTGATGGCTCACCAGGCGGTTATAAAAAGCTTTTGTTCATGTACCATGTATATCCCAAAACTTTATTGTTGTAATGCTAAGTATTTGATGAGAGGAGTGAGTACCCACACCACTTAATGTTACCTAACAGTTAATGTAATGGTGCTATGAGGGAGTTCCAATAACACTCTTTGGTGTTAATGTGGAAAATTGTGATGTGATGAAAGTTTCTGTGGTTTGCATATACCTGTGAGAGTATTTATGTGTTTATCCATAATAGTATTTTTCATTATTTAGCTCTGTGTTATTGAAACATCAAGAACTCTAAGGAAACAGCATCTTTTAAGATTTTTTTTTTAAATAGTTTGTCACATTTATCATATCATTTTACCAAACTAAACATTATAGTAGACAAACAGCAAAGAGATAAGTTACAAAATTTTTTTGCACATACATATTACAACATATTGTTAACATGACGTCTTATTCTAACAGCTTCCGACACCTGTGATGGGATGATTGCTGGTTGCTCTTCGACTGCTGGTTCTCCTGGCCGAGGTCATGAGAGGTCGCTCTCAGATGGGGGACAGACAGGTATAATCAAGGAAGGCATTGACATCATTGGTGAACGCAGGCTTGCTGCAACAGCTGTGAAGAACATTATCTCAACGTTTTGGTCATCTTCAGCTAATCTGATGGTTGAGGTAAGTGTGAAGTATTATGCAATTGTACAGTCATCATTTACTCATTGTATCATGATGTTGATGATTAGGATAATGATAATGGTAATGATGATAAGAATGTCATTATCATTACTGGTCATTATTATGATCATCATTATTGTTATCATTAGCAGTCATTTTTATGATCATTGCCATGATTATCAACCAGTCATATTATGATCATTGCTACTATAAACATTATCATTGTTATCAAATTTTCTTATCACTTAATTATTATATAATGATATTGCTTTTTCTCCCCTAGTCCCCCTTTGGTCCAAATGAGCACTACCTCTTGTTGCCTGAAGTGAAAATCCCAGTTGTTGTGTATGGAGATGAACCATCTTCCATCATCGCACATGCACTGGCATCTCAAGAATATGAGCGACAGCTTGGGGCACTCAAGAAGAGACTCAAGGACATGCAGAAGGAGGGAACAAACATAAGGTATATGCAGAGGATTTTGGGATTGGTAGGGACTTTTTAGCTTTTGGTTGGTTCCTTCCCAAGTAGTGCTAAATCCCAAAGTGATGCACCGTCTTATGATCTAACGCAGCAATGTACTAAACAATTACTTTTATCTACTCCAGTTCAATTTGCACAACAGAAGCTTCACATCAAATTCTTTGTGATGATATTTGAAAATGGTTACCATCATTTTCTGATTCCCTGTTGATTATTGGTACAGATTGTGCATGTCTTCACCTGAGCATGACTGAGTTTAGTATGCTTGTTCTTTAGGCATCAATCATGTTCTTTTACTTTCCCTTTCATTTTTGGTTCTCACTTCTCTTTTTTATTTTATTTTTTATTTTTTCCTTTCTCTTTCTTTAGTATTTTCTCTCTTTCACTTTCCTAGAAAACCCTTGAAAGCAAAAAGAATTCCTGTCCCCATCTCTGCCCTCTTCCTCCTCCCTTCCCCTCCCCCTCTTTTTTTATTAACCCATTGGTTGCGGTTTTGATAAATTATGTATACAGTCTTGTGGCAGATTTGTTTGGCACGGTACCATCCATGTTTACGACCAACTCTGCCTTGACAGCAAATCATGCCATCCACTGTCAATGGGTGGATTCTCAAAAGATTAACAGTCGGGGCTAGAGAGAATGAAAATCAACAAGTCTATGATTAATTATTTTTATTCTTTTTCTGTCCTGGTCTAATTTTTATTCATTTTTTATTTATTTATATATGTGTATTTATTAATCTATTTATTTATTTATTTATTTATCTATTTATTTATTTAAGTGTTTATTTGTTCTATATTGTACTCTTTTTTTTCAGATCCAGTGACAGAGAATCCCAGCCATCACAGGAAGACTATGACAGCTCGGCCAATGAAGAGTCAGACTTCTGCGTGTCGACGGCCACCACGGACTCTGAGAAAAACAAGTCGGCCAAGGATTTCCACATTGAACTCCAGTGGAATGATCAACATGCCAAGTTTTATTGCAAGGTACCACTTTGTCTGATGTTAGCTGCAAGGTTAAATTTAAGGTTTGGAATTATTATATTGCAAGATGTGTTTTGTTACAGTAGTTTTAATGCAATATTTGAGGTGGGGACAAGTATGAAATTTGCTTTGGTGTGTGTGTGTTTTTGGTTGTTCATTTTTGGTGTTTTTGGAAGGTGTGTGTGTGTGTGTGTGTGTGTGTGTGTGTGTGTGTGTGTGTGTGTGTGTGTGTGTGTGTGTGTGTGTGTGTGTGTGTGTGTGTGTGTGTGTGTGCGCGCGCGCGCGCGTGCGTGCGTGCGTGCGTGCGTTCAAAGTATCAGTTGGTTTTATTGATTATTTTTATTTTATTTTATTTTTTTATCTTTATTTTTTATTTATTTATTTATTTTTTTTAATGATGTGATGTACGATCTTTATGGACAATTTTAAAAATAATTTTCAGAAATCTGTACCATGAAGTATTGTTTATGAGAGATGAAGGTGCTGAGATATTTAAAGATATTTTTTAGAAACTGTAATGATACATGCATTCAAAATAATATGAAGAATGTTAAGACCATTAACCTTTTCCTTCTAGATTTTCTTTGCTGAGCACTTCCGGCAGTTGCGCAAGATGGTATTCCCATTTGGAGAGGAGTTCTACATAAGGTCCCTGAGTCGTTGCATTGCTTGGGAAGCACGAGGAGGAAAATCAGGGTCTGTCTTCTGCAAATCACATGGTGAGTTGGTTTATTGTTTTTTCTTTTCATTTCTTTTTCTTTTTTTGTCTTCCATTAATAATAATGGCAATAATAACAACAATGATAACAGCAAAAACAACAGTAACAACAATACTAACAATGAAAATAATAATAGCAAGAACAATAACAACTCTGATGACAACAACAACAACATTAGTAGTTACATTTGTAATGACAACAATCCTTCCTTCCTTCCTCCTCCTCCTCCTCCTCCTCCTCCTCCTCCTCCTTGGTTTATTGTTTTTTCTTTTCATTTCTTTTTCTTTTTTTGTCTTCCATTAATAATAATGGCAATAATAACAACAATGATAACAGCAAAAACAACAGTAACAACAATACTAACAATGAAAATAATAATAGCAAGAACAATAACAACTCTGATGACAACAACAACAACATTAGTAGTTACATTTGTAATGACAACAATCCTTCCTTCCTCCTCCTCCTCCTCCTCCTCCTCCTCCTCCTCCTCCTCCTCCTCCTCCTCCTCCTCCTCCTCCTCCTCCTCAGCCTATTACTGTGATTACCCAAACTTTTGTTCTCCACAGATGATCGGTTTATCTTGAAAGAGATGTCGCGCCTAGAAATGATTTCCTTCCTTGACTTTGGTCCAGCCTATGTACAGTACATCGTCAACTGTGAGAAGGAACAGCAACCAACAGTTCTGACGAGAATCGTGGGTGAGTACCGAAAAAAAAAGACAGTTCATTATGTTGCAAGGACTTTCTAATGGTTTCTTAGATGGAGTAGGAAAAACATATTACCCAGTCTGTTGTGTAACAGACTGGGTAAGTGGAGGAAAGTAAAAGCTTGCTTCATTTTAATCAAGAGGATTTTTTCTTCTTCTAAATTTTAATGTTTTGTGTGGTTTGTAAGTGTGATTATTTATGCTATTTACAACAGGTGTCTATCGCATCGGATACAAGAACACGACTACCAACAAAGCACAGAGAATGGATGTGCTAGTGATGGAGAACTTGTTCTATCAGCGTAACATAACTCACAAGTTTGACTTGAAGGGATCTATCAGAAACAGGCTTGTGAATACTTCTGGTAAAGAGGTAAGGTGTAACTTGTCATTCAATTTAATTTTTAAAGAAAAGTCAGCATCAGTTGGTATTTTCTTTTAAGAGATGCGCATTTAAAGAAAGAAAGAGAGAGGAAGAGGAATCACATCACATCAGTGTATATGTGACTAGAATTTTTTCATTTTTAAAAATTCATTGTATTGTGAAAGTTCTATTTTACTGCTTTCTGTTAACCCATTGCCAATGGGGCTGTTTTGGCTCCAAATGGTCAAAATGCCGTGATATTTCAAATGTGTAAGTGTAACGACTCAGGCTATTCGCCTATTCTGGCCACAGCCAAGTGCTACGCGCCTGATTACCTGATATGCTGGCCAGGAGGATAGCCATGACAAAATATCTCGTCCCTGGTAGCTGGTCATGCCACCACTTGACGTGATATCTTGTCACCCGGCATTAATGTGTTAAGGGCCAGCATGAACATACATAGCTTTGGATATATTTCTAGGGCTTGTAATGTTACATTTATCCAATCACTGTTAGCAACAAAATATGACTATAAGAGGATAATTAAAAGGAAGACTATAAAAAAAACATATCATTCTTTACAGTATAGTGATACACCTTTTAACCACATATTTCCAACATGCTCTGTAATTTTCTACCACAGGAGTCAGAGCTAGTTTTGCTGGATGAGAATTTACTAAGGATGGCCTGCTCATCACCACTGCATGTGCGTCCTCACAGTAAGACCGTATTAAGCAGAGCCATTGCAGCGGACACTGTTTTCCTCTCTCAGCAGCTTATCATGGATTATTCTCTACTCGTCGGCATTGATAGCACTGCGAACCAACTTGTTGTTGGTATTATAGGTTAGTGTATGGTTGATTGTTACCTTTTGTTCATTTTTGTTTGTACACAAAATCATATCAAAATATTCATAACACTGACGTTGTCATTTTTATGGGCAGATTACATTCGGACATTCACATGGGATAAAAAGCTTGAGACTATCATCAAGGGCAGTGTCCTAGCGGGTGGTGCTGGCAAACTCCCGACCGTCGTCTCGCCAGAGGTGTACCGAACGCGCTTCTGCCACGCCATGGACCGGTACTTCCTCCTCACCCCAGACAGATGGACAGGCTTGGGTCTTGGGATTGAGCCTTGATCATTTATTTTAACGTTTGTCTGACAGTGTGCGTGGTATGACCCTTCCCTAGTGGGTGTTATGCTATGGTTCTTCTTAGGTAAACTCATATGGAAACATCAGCTGAGAGTGTCTGGATGCCATAAATGTTTGTCTCATTCAAATTTACCTTTGATGGTCTGTGTGCATGTTCTCTGTCCATGTTTTTTGGCATCCTTATCTTCTTAGAAGAGAAAGAAATGATTAAGTAAGTAATGATAGTACTATGTCTTTGAATATCATCAGCTTTTTTGCATAACATTTGCTGATTTAAAATGTATCCTGCAGTAGAACGTATGAAAATATATTTTATTAGATTACTTTCTTAAATTATTAGTAAATACTAATGGTACATTTAACAATGCTCTTAAGATTGTAGAGTGCAGTTTGGTGCCTTGTTTTATTAATCTCATAATACCTGATGTTGCATTTAATAATTTATGTTATCATTCATAGATCAATAGTTCTTCCAGCAGTTGGTGGGCTTCTTAGAACAGAATGCACAAAAGGGACTATAATTTTAGGATGATATAGAAATTATTATATAGAAAAATACTAGCATGTGAAGGTATGGAAAAATAGTGTTTTATATATCCTTCCTTGTAATTGACTTCACGTTAGTAAAGATAGAATGACTTACAATAGAAATCTTTATATTGACTTCATGTCAACAAATTTTACATATTGGACTATTTATCCCAAATTCTGTTGTTATTTTAGAAATATATTTAAAGAGAATTAGTTTTGATGGTTTGTTTTTGTTACTTATTACAGATATCTTTTAAATGCCCATCATGGAGTTGCTAAGGCATTTCTGTGGTATCTGAAATAAGGAGTGAAAACAAGAATTATGCAGTTATGTCTCATAATGAATTGTTCCAAGATGCTGCACAATTTGTATAACATTTTGTCCCCCTTTTCTCAGAGCAATTATATCTTCAGTAGATTCTTTTGGGTAGGAAATAACCATTATAATTTTTTCTTTTCTCTCTCTTAAGGATAATAGTATGTGTATATAGGATATGACATGTTGTTTCAAAATTTCCCCTCTTAAATGTGATGAGAGCAACATGGCATATTAAGGAGCTTGATGTACATAATGTGATATTTTGATCATATGTTTCTTGATTTTTATTCATTATTTATATTGTATATCATAGGCAATTGTCATGCTAAATTGTTCATGATTATAATTTTTGGTATGTATTAAAATTGGTTATGCAGGGGATAAAGAAGACAAAATATCATTTTTTAGATATGATAAGTTGTTAATATTATTTGGATATATTAGTGTAAATTATTCATGTAAATAATTGTATCATGTGCAAAGGACCCAAGAAAGTTCCTTATGCTATATAAATTGCAAAATGAAAAGGTTAACTTAGGTATGTCTGGCAATATAACATTGTATACACTTTTTTCTTTCTCTTCTTTTTATTACTATATCAGTAATTATCTATATATCCCTACATCTAATATAGAGTGATGTCGAGCACAATTGGCTACCAGTCAAGGGTAATTTGGTTTACTTTTTCTTAGTGTACTGTGGGATTATCTGGTAGAAAAGGAAGGTTTCAATAGTGAATACGTGCCAGGAAGTTGAACTTGTAAACAGAAAAGAAATCACTTATTTTTCCCAAAGGATGAGCGTCCCTTTTATGTTTTGGCGGGTATTAATTTAATGCGAGAGTTATGGTGGTACACTTATTTGGCAATAAGAGTGTGATTGCAGAAGACTGTGATGTGCAGTCATCTTTGCTCCCTTCTTTTTTATGAATGAGTGAATATTCCTTCAAAATGGTGAATGATGTCAAGTGTGCTGTGTTTGTAAAAGCATCTGTGCTAGTTTTTTGAATGATCAGTTGCTTCTTTCTTCTACTTTTATAAACTTAGCAATAGGGTATAGAATATTCCATTAATCTGAAGATGATTTGATAATTTGTTTCAGCAATAAGTGATGGTGATGTACCACATATTATAAATTATGGATCAGAAATTACTATATTTGTTGTGGTATTATACTATGTTAATGTATTTTTTCAAGGTTAATAATATCATTCAGTTTTTTTTTTGTTTTTTTTTTAGATTATGTAGCAGGAAAATATGAGGGTTATAACCCAATACTTACTATTCCTTATAATAGGTGAGATTGAAGAACCACCTGACATTATTTTCCTGTAAACCTTTTGATTGTAGATATTTAACTGGAGCTCACACAGTTAGGACTTCTTAACACTCTTGGGTTTTAAAATATTCCACCACAATTCACTCTTTCACCCGTTAGTCTACTTCTGGAGGCTTGTCTTCCTTTTCCTTCAGCTGTTTTTCTCCTTTGTCCTCTTCATATTCTCTTTGCAGGTGATTGATTTGAAAGAATATCTTGCAAAATATCAAAAAAAATATATATATTTTTTCACTGATAAAAATATAAACTACTCATGTAGTCTCACCCCACAGACTGAGGAGGAATGGGGGAATGCTTGGGCACTTTGATGAGGACTAATGTTGAAATATAGATTGTCATTGGTTGAAAACTTGTAAATAGATTAGTAGATCAAGTATTGAAAATATTTAGTTTATACATAATCTAATCTTGTGCAGGTTGAGTTACTGCCCCTCCTCCCGTTGTCCCGTTAAGAAAATTCTTAGTAGGCCATTGACTCAACTCAAACCCAAGAGTGTTAGTACCATAGTCGCCAACTCGACGCCAAAGTGATGATGTGTGCGTATTCTGGTTTTATATCCCCTCTGTATATTTTTTGTTTTATTGATATTTGTATATATTTGCTATTGAATGGCTAAGTTATTGTTATATTTGTGGTGCCCTCATGAGGAGTTCTTGCCTGGTGTCTGAGATGTAGAAATTGTTGGAATGCATCCGCCATTTCCTAATTTATTTTCTATAGGGTGTCCATTGTGAATTTTCTATTTATTTGTTATTTAGAGCCAACAGATATACATTTATGTTTTACAAAAAAAAAAAAGTGCTTTAGAATATTTATTCATCACTTATAAAGTGAAATATGTGAAGTACATGTAAAATATATAAAGTTTGATAGTCTTATTGAGAAGGATTGTAAGATACTTGACTTGTAAAACTAGAATATGAAGTTTTATGAAGAAATTCTCCAGATTAATATTATTCATATATTTTGTATTCTTTGGCCAACAGGACCTCACTGTAAATTGATATTAGACCTGATTCTTTTACTTGCCAAGATCACAGTGTTTTGTTATGAATTATGTAATGAAATTATGCAAACCCTTAAAAGAAAGGGAGGAAGAATGAAAGGAAAGAGCTGGTGTCTACAGATTGAAACCACACAAGTTTAAACACAGAAATGATGTTCAAATATGATAAACTTGTAAAAGGGTCAGTCTGTTTGAAGGAACTGACAGACAGCCTTTTAACATGCATAATTATTGGACTGATGCATTGCTGTCTGTCTTTGAGTACACTTACATTGATATGTTTTTTGCCTTTTTGTTTAATGTTGATTCCATATTGTATGTTTTTTTGTTTTTTTTTTGTTCTGTGTAGGAATTTAAGTAATTGTCAAGTTTTTGTTAAAAGAGTAATTGTATATATATATCCATGATTATTTTACATTTTCATTCTCTTGTGGTTTGCACTTCAGATCTGGACAATACTTCAGATCTGATCCAACGGCTTACAGTAGTCTGCCCCTCACCTGGTTCATTATTTATCTCATAGTCGTTCCTTTTTCTCTGTATTTTGCCGAAGGTATGTGAAAATTTTACCTCATAGCTTCAGCTCTTCATCTTTCACACTAATCTTTTAAACAACCGATAGTTTATGAAGTATGATATAAAATGTATTTTTTCTCTTTCTTTTCTGCCTTTTTTCTGTATTTTTTACTTACATTACAATAGATACATTTCTCAAGTATGAATGGTTAGTGTGAACAAAATATAGTGAAAGTATTTACTACCTGGGCTTGCATGTAAAAGTATGAATACCAGTTGGCTGAGCTTAAAAATGCCCATTATAGTATTCTTTCCTATGTTCAGTACTGTGATAGACAAGACCAAAGTATGAGTGTAACAGTTACTTAGTAGTCATTGTACTTTGTCTCCTTGATAGAAGACTAGTAATAAAAATCTTTAGCTTTCTTGTGTTTTTTTTTTGTTTTTTTGGCCTGAAGAAGACATGTCCAGGTTGTGGAGGAAAATGAGAGGAGTGTTTGTATCATAATTTCCTTTATTGGTATGAAAATTACGTAATAATAAGAGGTAATTCAAGGCATTAAGGGAATGGTTGGTGTAAACATTGTTAAGACAGAAACAGGTTACTAGGAAATGCACTTTTAAACTTCATCTAGTTTAACTTAAATAATTACAATTTTTTTTTTTTTTTACCTAACAATTAATTACACATTTTTGCACGAAAGAACATGAAATTTCCATTGACTCTATTTCAAATTATAGATTTTTTTCTTCTTTTTTTTTTTTCTTCTCATTTTTAAAAAGCTCTTACAAGTTGTGCTGTTCTACCAGATGAAGCTTCTTTTTTTTAACATGAAAAAATGTAAAATTCCGCAGAACCTGAGGAACTCCCAAGGAATTCTGGTCAGCCATACCCTAGCGATGGTGAAGAGAACCACCCAGGGAAGTCAAGACTATCCTGAACACATGAAATTCCTAGTTGCATCTCACTCTGAGAACAAGGATTAGGATCACTTGGTCACACTACTCCTCGCTGCTTAATTAGTTCTGTATTGGCTATAAATAATGGAAGGGGGATCATGACATTATAATACAGGATTACTTATAATAATAAGAGACAACTTATTCCAGAACAGGATTATGATTGAGACTTTCGATGTTGCATCCTGCGTGTAAGTGAGCATAAGTTGTATAAGTTACCTTAATATCTCACTACCTATGGCATAGTCACATAAGGGGCAATGCTTCATACAGAGATCAGTGTTTTCTACTTGTTAATGTCTCGTCCCAGAGAAGGCTGGAAGAGACTAGTTTATGTTGGGTTTTAACTTTGATGAAACTAGCAGGTACTTTACACATGTTGATTAGCTACTGTGAACTAAAACTAGGTCTCAATAATGCAGATCATGACTTTGTTTGAGTTGAAGTGATTGCCCTCCGGTGAACTGCCTCTTTTTTTTTTCTCACTACATAGGCTACAAGGTGACTCCAGGTACCATTTCTGCATCACTGAGATTTACATTGCAATGTAAAGACTGCAAGGGGTCCACACCCATTGCAGCACAGAGGAGGATGCCTTCCTGTGCAACATTAGCTTAGTTATTACATTCATTCCCAGCAATGGCAAAGTACATTCAAAGGGAATCAAGACATAAATTAGGGATAAAAAAAAGAAGATATTGGTGGCATCATCCTCTGTCAGACTTAACATTGCTTAGGTAATCAAAAAAGTCATTCACAACTACAATCCTGAGCTGTGTTGAGAGAGAAGGATTATTCCACAAAACATTATGTACAAGGCTGATAACAAAATGGCTTTATAGGCACGATACCTGTTGGTTTGAGCACATATTTGTTTCTCACTGAGTGATCTGAAACCCGATATGCTGTTCTGACTAATATTTTGATTTAGGATTTCATCAGATATAAGGGTAGGACTACACTTAAATTTATGTCAAAGAATATGAAATGGCATCCAAATGTTTTGTATTCATTATGGGCCCATGCAGTTTTAGTAACATTTTCAATGAGATTAATTATTGCAATGGTCGGTTTTGCTTGCTTTAGCACCAGAAATATTTGGTCAATCAGATATATGGTTTCTGGGCATATATACACCACATCTTAATGGTTTTATATATATTTTTTATTACTTTGGCAACAGTCTGACTAGAAGGCCAAGTCTACAACTGTTTTTTTTTCTCTCATAAAAATTAACTAATGTGAATCACAAATTTCCTGGCTAATGGCTCCAAGAAATTAATTGGCGTGAATCTTAAGTACTTACAGTAGACAAAGACCGTGTACAAGCTTGACCATAACTATAATCAGCGCGTGACTGACGATGACCAAAACGGGACAGCATCAGAACGTCTCCACGTCCCCTGAATTGATCACCGTCTTACCTAATCATAGCATTTTCCTTTAGGCCCCAAAACAGCGGGTCTGACCATAGTGAGACCAGACTGTAATAACCTGGCCTAGACCATGTTAAAACTGGGTACACACAGTAGCCTAAAACTAGCACAGAGGTTAGGCCAGAGAGAGCCAGAGAGATCCAGCCCAACCAAAAGCTAGGTCTGACCCATGATTAAGGTTACATACAGTAGACTTAAATGAAAAAAAAAAAGAAGACTACAGCCAAAACCTGACCATAGATGGGCCTGACCCATGTTCAACAGTGAAAAATCAGTAAGACATTCCATTTATAACAATAATCACAGAAAAATCTATTTAGGTTCCAACATAACAACAAAGCACAACAGAGTCACAGTCCTAGAATAAATCAACAAAATCTTTGGTTTCATGTGAACTTGCAAACATGACTCGGTAGTCTGAAGTCCAGTGATTAATTAAAAGAGTGTCCCCTTTGTCTCCCTCCCAAGCTCCTTTCATGAGGTCGCCGTGCATGCAGCTGTGTTTATAATTACTTTTAAAACTTAATGAAAACAAAACAGGAAAGATGAAAATTAGTTTTAACCCCATTCTGACACCACCAAATACTAGCTAAAGTTGAGCCTTGTTTAATTCGTGTCTGAAAATCGAGCACAATCCGATTTCATAAATAGGAAATGATTATTCTTAAGTTATAGATATCAATAAAATTCTCTGCTACTCGTTAAGTGTATTTAGACTATGGAAAGCTATGTTAATAACTGCAGAGGCCTCGGAGCTTCACAGGAGATGCTTTCTTGACAACTGGGAGATTCACATATACTTCTCACAACCCACATTAACAACCACTAATACATCCCATGCACTCAGCTCAGGTTATAAATCACCTTCTTCAAAAACAAAAACAAAAAAACATTCTCACAACCAAGGCAAGTTTATCACTGCCTCACAACCGAAGCTTATAAATAATACCTGGTGAGATGCTCATATATATCATTTCTGAAACGTTTTAGTCAGATCCTATACTGTACAAAAACAAATCATCCTTAAAAAGCCTAACACACTTTAGTTGAAAGAGAATAAATTACACAAGGTGGACTTGGCTCGTTTTCCGTTTATTTCATTCTAGAGCCTTTCAAAACGTAGGAAAACACCTCCATATCTGTATCGGTGTCTTGCTTACATTTTTTAAAAAGAAATAAAACAAATTGTTGCAAGAAAATTGTACTCAAAAACTCCAAACCACTGTTTCAGGGGCATGCGTAATGGAAATGTTTATTGGGATAAGATCATGGAATTGTAAATGGAAGGATAATAGGTATGATTAAAGACAACCATTTGTTTTGGTAAGGAATTAAAAGGGACTTATATCTACTAGACAGAAGTGTGAGTCGCTGCATCAGTTCTGAACATTAGCAGATCAGATCACTGTGGCCTACGAAATGCAAGACACGAGTTATTCCTCCAACAGCAGACTCGGGTTTCTCTGCACAATCATCAGCAGATAATGAGCAGTTTAATTTATACATAATATTAAAAGCCTATATCATAGGCAGACAAATCATGTCGGCAAATCTGTGCTGACACCATTAAATACACGTTGTTGGTTACCCGTTGCGATGAGATATTGGTGATTTGTCCCACTAATGGTCTGTTTTGAGAGCGGGAGCAGGCTGGTCCCTGTTGAGGCGGGCGCGGCGGCTCACTGCACGACGTCCGTGGCACCACTGCATGTGCATCTGCAACCTCGTGCGCGATGTGAAGGCGGGACGGTGTGGGCACCTGTAGCACTGGCGGCCCAGGAACCCTGGACGGCTTGCCGTTGCCTTGCGTCGGACTTTGGTGCTTCCGCGCCTGCGTGTTGCTGCTCCTGACGAGGCTCCGCCAGACCCTGACTCGGCTACGGTGGTGATCACCTTCTTTGGACAACGTTGCTTCCTCGAGCGCTTGTTGAAGCGCTCACTGTCCGTATCCTGGATATCAGAGTCAGGAGACGGGGATTCGCGCTGCAGCACGCAGATCGGCATGGCTGGAGCCAGGGGAACCAGGGCCGAAGGGGCAGCGGGGAAAGCGTCGTTGGCGGTGCGCTTTCGGCTGAGGCCAGTGACGATCGCATCCAGAGGGCTCTCCAGTGTAGTGGGCCGGACATGTACTTTCTTCCAAAGTTGTGGTCCATACACAGCAGTGAAGACGTGCACGCAGGCAGCGCACACTTCGCTGTGATGGGTCAGCCAGTGGTCCCGGGAGAGTTCGTCGTGGGTCAGCTGATAGCCACAGTGCGGGCAGCAGGAGGCGCCGGAGCCGCCGTGCTCGGTCCGCATGTGCTCCGCGAGGGCGCCGCTGCTTCCAAACGTCTGGTTGCATCCATCAACGGGGCATACCAGAGGGGAGGACACGGGCGACATGACGGGGCTGTCCTCACTCCGCACCGACAGGTCGTGGGCCGCATCCTGTTCCTCTGCCGAGGGCGGAGGGACGACCGAGGAGGAGCGGGAGAGTCGTGGGTGGCTGAGGTGCTGGTGAGTCTCGAGGGCGGGGCGCGTGTCGAAGGTGAGGCCGCACGACGAGCAGATGTACCGACGGGAGTAGGGATTGTTGTGGCTACGGAAGAGAAAACGAAGGATATTTATATATGCCATCCGGATATAATTTTTCTTATAAACAGCATAAAATTATAAATATGTTTGACTGTTTCTTTACAGTGCACGACCTCTAACTAAAAATATTTATGTAAACATATAAAGAGAAATTCAGCTACTTACTGTTCTTCCCGGGTATGTTCTAGCAGACGCTCTTGTGTTTCAGCGAGGAAGTTGCATTTGTTGCAGATGCGTTTGTTGTGGACCTTCCACACGTGTGTGGACAGACGTTCGGCTCTGGCAGCCTTGTAGTCGCACATGACGCAAGCGAAGGGTTTGATGTGGGTGTTCATGTGGCGCTTCAGACACCAGTTGTCGCTCCCGGACCAGTGGCAGTAGGGGCACGTGTAAGCGCGGTCCCCTCGCCGCCTTCCACGGCCTAGTTCGGGACTCTCCGCGCCGGCCAGCATACTCAGCCCGACGCCCATATTGATGACAGCGCCCGGAGATGCAGGGCTGCAGTCCCCGGGGGTGGAAGGGGCACTGAGAGGTGCCATGTCTGCTACGGCTACGGCAGGGGTGGCAACCGGCGGGGACGGGACAGGAGGTGCCACGACAGGTGTCGGTGGTACTGGTGTCACTGCCCGAGGGGGCGTCACCTCCAGGGGAATGGGTGGGGGCAAGGGGGAGGGCGGGGAGCGGGCACTTCCGCGCCCGCTGCCCGGCTGCTTTCGGATCTTCGCGATGTCATAATCCGTCTCGGGATGCATCCGGACAAAGTGTTTCTTGACGTGATCTGCCCGGTTGAATTGCTTGAAGCAGAGGTAGCAGTGGAAGGGTTTGTCATCCTTGTGTATGTTCTCATGCCGCGTGTACAGGTCGCGGCGATCGGTGGCGTAGGGACAGTGCGGACAGTAGAACCGCTTGTCCGCCAGAGTGTTACTCGAGTCGATCCTGTTTTCTACCTTGTTGCGGAGCTCCTGCATGAGTCTCGTCACTTCCATCAGAGTCGAGTTCTCCTTCCACATGTTGGTGTCTGCAAACTGCTCATTGTGTTGCCTCGTGAGGTGCATCTTGACGCAGCGGGACCAGGCCGACGTGTAGGGGCATCGGGGGCACGTGAACACCCTCAAGTTGGCATGCGCCCCAAGCCAATGCTCGGCGACGCGGGACAGGAATCCCACGCATTCGCAGTCGACGCACATGAAGAGCTTCTGGGCCGGGTTGTAGGCCACGATGCGCGAGTCCGTCCAGGACAGGCGGGTGTCGTTCTCGATCCAGATGTCCTCGACGACCTTGGGCTTGATGTCGTCCAGCGTGGCTCGGCGGTACGACGAGTAGAGGGACTTCAGCCCCTGAGTCCTGAGGTCCAAAGCTGCCTCGCCGTCCTCGTCCTTCACCTTCTTCGTCTCTGTGGTGAGGCCCGTCTGCCACGCGAGCTTGAGGCCGCCGCCCACGGGGGAAGTAGCGGCCGACTTGATGTCGCTCTTGCTGTCGGTCGAGTTGACCTTGGCGCTCAGGGACAGGGCATGGGGGGCCGTGAGCGCCAGGGGCAGGTGAGAGGCAGGGCTTAGGGCCGCTAGCGACGCTGCCAGGGACGCCGGGTCATAGGGGTACATCTTGGCAGCCACCTGTTGCAGCATTTGTGTGTACGCCGCGAGGTCAAAGGTCAGTCCCGGCGACACACCTGCCATCGCCGAGGACTTGGCCCCGGCCGCAGTCATGGCTCCTCCGAGGGCGAGAAGACCCGAGCCCACACCCGCCGTGGCCGCCGCTGTCTGGTTCATGACGTCGCTTGTCCTCATCCTAGCTCTGCCGCATCTGCAACAACAACAAAGCCAGAGTCAACCAAAGGCAAACAAGAAGCGGACATAAAAGATGCAATATAAAGAAAACATAGTAAAAAATATAAAACGAAAAACCAGAAGAAGAAATATAAATAAATGAACTACAAATAATAATAAACAAATAGATAAACGAAATATATAGAACAATAAACAAATAAATAATTAGCTAAATCTAATAAATCGAAAAAGAAGAAAAACAAAACCACAATTCATCGATCAATATTCCCCAACCACAACTCCAAGATAAACAAACACATCACGATTGTGCAAAAAAAACAAAACAAAAACAAAGCGGTGTTTATTAAGGAATGACCACCACATGATGCAACGCTTCCGTGTGAGAGACGAAACAGAATTGCAGGTGTTGCAAAGTGAAGGGGAAAGGTGGGGGAGGGGAGGGAGTGGGAGGAAGGAGGTGGGGAAGGGTTAGGAGAGAGAGAGAGAGAGACAGAGGAAAGGCTAGGAGGGGGGGGGGTAGGGGGTAGGCAGAGGACAAGACGGAGTTTGGGGAAGAGAGAAGAGGGAAGGGGGAAGGGGGAAGGGAGGGTAGAGAGAGAGAGGGGTAGAGAGAGAGAGGGGAGGGGGGGGGGGGAGGCTGTTTCCTTGCCTGCTGCCTTTCCTAAATTTAACCAAATAACGAACCAACAGATTCCTCGCCTTTCTCCTCCTTCTTATTTTGTCTCTTCCCGCGTTTTTTATCTATTCATTTGTTTATTCTTCTATTCATTCATTATATTCGGTTAACTCTTTGTCTGTCTATCTCTCCTCCGCCGATTAATTCAATCTATTTTCAACAGCAGCAATAACAGTATTTAGAAATAATAATGTAATGTAATTAACAAATACTACAGTGATAAATAACGGTAATTATAGTGATAGTAATTATAAAAATAATGATAATAATTAATAGTAATTATAATAATAATGACAATTAGGTAATAATCCTAACAAAGTAATGATAATGATAATAATTATAATAGAAATAATCATGATAATAATATCAATAAAAAAGAACACTAATAATGATAATACTAATGATAACGATAATACTACTATAAATAGTAATAACAATAACAGATAATAATAATAATAATAATAATAATAATAATAATAATAATAAATTTGTAATATTGATTATAGCAACAACACAATAATGATAACGAAACAGAACTATAAAATACATTTTTTTTAAATAATAAAGTCAACATAAAAAATACAAAAAAGAACATAATCTCAATATATCAATAACTTAATGATCGTGATAATAACAATAATAATAACAATATCAATAGTTAAAAATGAAGATAATTAATAAAATATAACTACA
>BOPN01001030.1:249089-261589 GCA_017312705.2 Penaeus japonicus
TTCGAGGAAGCGGCAAGTGTGGGCAGGTCAGCCCCTCGAGCGTGGGTTCTGCCGAGCATTCTTGGAGGCCGAAGGTGGGTCAGGCTCCCGGGCGCCCCTTGCCTGGGAAGGGGGGGGGGGCGAGTGGGCGAGGGTCTGGAACGCCCGAGCGAGGTCCTATTGCGTGGCACCGCGCCAGGGGAGGAAAGGAATGAGGTGAGAGGGCGTCGTAGGCTGTAGTGAGCGGCGCCAAGAAGGCAGAGGCGAGACGTGGGCGGCGACTGGGTAACGAGCGAGGGCTGTGGGCGGCGCGAAGGTAGCAGAGCAGGTGGTGTAGGAAGTGGTGCCGCAAGCGTGTCCCAGCAGCGACGTGCCGCAGCCCCCGCGCCGGCCCCACAGTGCCACGAGGCGTAAGGTCATTTAGCACGGCTGCATCTCGCCTTCGATTTTCTCCGAAGAAGTCAGAGCGAGAAGAGAAATCGAAGTCATGAGAAGCGTGCGAGAGCATGGAACGCGAGGCCCTGACGGATGGGTGTGTGACGTCCCAAACGGCGCGTCCTGCGGGTGCGTGACGCGTGACGTGTGACGTGGGTGCGTGTGACGGGTGACGTGCGAGGGAGACGCGTGATGTGGGCGCGTGTGAGAGTGTGACGTAGAGAAGTGTAGTCCCGGCCCACATCCGAGGGGTCGGTCGCCGCCCCCATCCTCCTCCACCTGCACCACAATAATTGATTACACCGTTGTAGCCCTTCCCCGTGGCCTCCCCTTCCCCCTCACTCCCTCCCTCCCTCCACCCTCATTCCTCACATCTCTTCCCCTCCCCCCTCTCTCCACCCTCCTTTCTGCCCTCTCCCCCAGCTCTCTCTTCCTTCACCCTTTTTCCTTCCCTCTCCTCTCCTCCCGGATTCCCTCCCTCCACCCTCCCTACCACCCTCTCCTCCTCACTCTCTCCCTCCACCTTTTTTCCTTCCCTCGCCTTTCCTCCCGTCTTCCCTTCCTCCACCTTTTTTCCTCTCCTCTCCTCCTCCCTCCCTCCCTCCCTCCCTCCCGACACCATTCTTTCTTCTATCTCCTCTCCTCCTCCTCCTACTCCGTCCCTCCCACCCCTCCCTCCCCCTGCAGCCCATTACTCTTACCCTCCCTGAAGGTCCTCCTTCCTCCTTTCCTCCCATTAACCCCTTCCTCCGCCTCCTCCCTCCTTCCCCGTCCCCCCTCCCCCCTCCCTCCTTCCCCCTTCGCCTGTCTACGCCACCTTCGACCTCTACCTGATCCAGGCAAACATCCCTTTCCCTCTCGCCTACCTGGAGACCCACCCTCCCTCCCTCCCACCCTCCCTCCCACCCTCCCTTCTCTTTCTCCTCCCCCCCTCCCCCCCCCCCTCGTTCTACCCTTCCTCCCTTCCCCTAACCCCTTTGGTCACACAAACCCACCGCTCCATCTGGCTAAATCCCGACTCTCTCTGACCCCCCCTTCCCCCTCTCCCACCCCACCCCCCCGCGTCATGTGTCAACCTCACCCACCCCTTTCACCTCCCTTCCCACCCCCTCCCCGACCCATCCCCCTTCCATCCACCACAAGGCGCTGTCACATCCTCCTCCCCTCTCCCCCCCTCTAACCTCCCTCCTTCCCTCTCCGTACCCTCTTCCTCCCTCCCTCCCCTCGTACCCTCCTCCCCCCTTCCATCCTTATCCCACATCCCTACCCCTCCCTCTCTATCCCCCCTCCCATAGACCACACTCCCCTCTCTCTCTCACGCCCTTTTCCCCTCCCTCTCACCCCCTCCTCCCCCCACCCTTCCTTCTACCACATGAGCCTCCCTCTACCCCTCCCCCTCCCTCCCCCTTTCAACCCACCTCACACTCCACCACACAATCTCTCCCTCTCCCTTCCATACCTCCCTCTCCCCTCTACCCATTATCCCCTCCTCCCCTTCCCTACCACTTATCCCTACCCCCCTCCCCTAACCACTTACCCCCCCCTTACCCCTTTCCCCGCCATCAACCAGGCCAATCATGCTACTCTCACCGGCGTGGATACACCCAAGACAGCTACACAGCGCGTTAGATCTTAAGAGGCGCTCATACGAAGATGCCGAGGGGCCGTTAAGTGTATGTGTACGTGTAAGTGTATGTGTAAGTGTATGTGTAAGTGTATGTGTAACTGTATGTGTAAGTGTATGTGTAACTGTATGTGTAAGTGTTTGTGTAACTGTATGTGTAAGTGTAAGTGTACTAAGTGTATAATGCATGTATGTTATGATTGTGTGTGTATGTGTGTGTATGTGTGTGTGTGTGTGTGTGTGTGTGTGTGTGTGTGTGTGTGTGTGTGTGTGTGTGTGTGTGTGTGTTGTGTGTGTGTGTGTGTGTGTGTATTTATGCATGCATGTATGTATGTACTGTAGGTGTGTGTGAGTGCGACTGCTTGTGCGCACTCGTATGAGTTTGCGTGCATGCGTGTCTCCGCGTTTGTATACATACAATACATGAGTTTGTATGCGTGTACCTGCGTGAGCGCATCTACACGTGTCCATTTGCGTCCGTGTCCATTTGCGTAGGTACAGTACGTCCGTTTCCTTCTCCGCACCGACGTAAAAGTACCCAAGCCAAGCAGGTCACAGTGGACAGACTGGGCCACGTGCGACTGCCTGCCTGGCCATCTCGTGAGTGTTAGTTGGGGCCAGTCGCAGACAAGTCCTCTTCTTTGGCATGTACTTACTTCTTGGTTCCTGTATTATAGCTTTGTTTTCGTCCCCACTGACATGTATTTACTTCTATGTTTTCTACTTACATGATCTTTGTTTTTGTTCCGTCTTTCCTCACATAAATAAAACGTGTCTTAAAACATCGTATGTACATAGACTTAGATAAAAAAACAAATATATATAACAAAAACAAATATATAAAAAAAGAGGGATAAGAGATAACCACATTCTATTTTTTTTCTTTTTTCTTTTTTTTTTACAAGCAAAATACTGCATCTCGTGTTCAGGGGTGATTCGGGTAAATTGTTAAGTGGTTGTATTATTAGTGCGGCGGCAAACTCTCACTGCTATGCACTCGTAAAAGCACATTCTGACGGATCCAATGGTACAATAACATTACCGTGTCTCCGTTTTTCTTGCAGGATTACCTCACGCGAGTCGGGGCAAATGCATTATCTCGTCTGGGTGATTTATACATTAGGAATAAACGTGTAAGTACAGAGACCAGGGAAGGAAAAAAGTAAAGTGCACAGATGTGTTACAAACAATTTTGTAAAATTGTGAACAAAATAGAGGGAGAGAGGGGGGGAGATAGATATAGTAGATAGAGATAGATAGATAGAGATAGATAGATAGATAGAGAGAGAGAGAGAGAGAGAGAGAGAGAGAGAGAGAGAGAGAGAGAGAGAGAGAGAGAGAGAGAGAGAGAGCGAGAGAGCAGGTCTCGAGACCACAGACCAGCCTCGAGATTCCTCATCCCGTGACCTTCTCGCATACAGTACACATCCAACTCGAGCTTTAAGAAGTCGTCTTAAAGATGACAGATACGAATCGGGAAGAGAAGGAGACGAACGATAATCAGACGAAAGAGGAGTAGAAAGATACGAAGCAAACCCGTAGAATACAGTGCGGCGTGAATGCGATGTCCAGGGCGCGGGTTGCTCACTGGTCACTGATGATTGGACAGACAAGTTAGCCCTCCCCCCCCTTCCCCCCTTCCCCCCCTTCACCCCTTCACCCCACCTCATCCCCATGTCCCACCCCGCGCTCTCTCTCTCTCTCCCCCGTCAACCCTCCCCTCCGCCAATGAAGGGAGAGGAAAGGGGAAGAGATATTAACACCAACTATTATATCACCACGAAATATTTCCACCGTTTAATTACCTGCTGATCCCCCCCTCCCCTTCCCTCTCTTTGAAATATCTTAATTATCTATCCTTCGCCCCCCTTTCTTTTCCTCTACGTTAATTAAGAGGAACGGCAAACGGCAGATAGAAAGAGGTGACAACAAGCAACGCCGATAAAGCAGAGACGTGAGAAGCGACGATAATGACGGCCGTTAAAACACGTGACACAACTCGATTACGCCATGGCAAACAGATGCCCTTTTACGAGTATTAAACAAACGCCCGAACGCTGAAAATGATTCGTTCAAGTAATACGAAACGAGGGAGAGAATAAACGGCAAAGTACCAATGCATAGTTAATTTACGGCGATACGGAATGATTCAGAAGAAAAAAAAGAAGTACAAATACGAGGGGGAGTTACGGCCGTGAAATATCAGAGATCAAAACAAACGAACCGACAGATAACGTGTCATATTAACGACAATTAGGCAGGACCTTTAAATCGGGACAAGACGGTGATTCTCTCGCTCTCCACGTGTGTCTCTCTCTTTCTCTTTCTCTCTCTCTCTTCCTTTCAGAACCTTTCTCTCATTCTCTTTCTATTTTTTTGTTCTATTTCCTTTTTCCTCTTTCTCTCTCTTTCTCTCTCTCTCTCTCTTTCTTTCTCTCTCTTTCTTTCTCTCTCTCTCTCTCTCTCTCTCTCTCTCTCTCTCTCTCTCTCTCTCTCTCTCTCTCTCTCTCTCTCTCTCTCTCTCTCTCTCTCTCTCTCTCTCGACCACTTTAAGGGTTATGGAATACGAACCCAGTGTTCCTAAATTGATAAATTCCCGCCCAGGATAACGGCTTCGCCAAGATGATCGTTGGCATCATCACACCATCACTGCCCCTTATCTCTAGGAACAACAGACAACAAAAACAAAACAAAAAACAAAGAAACAGAAGAAAGGAATATAAAATACAAGAAGGAACCACAACAACCCACGCACTTTGAAAAGAAATGGTGACAAACCTAAAAGAGAACTTACCATTCACTGGAAGCGAGGACAAAATGTTCTTTGGTAGTGGATGTATATCCAAAGGACTCTATCGTGGCACTGGATTGGGTATAGTGCACATACACACACAGGTCACTGCAGGTACTGGCAAACCACCACAAGTCAGACTATATAAGTTCACCTTGTCATTGATACAACTCAATCAATGTTACACTGCATTGTATATATATATCACAAAGTTTGTTTGAAAAACTCGTATTTCTTTTCTCCTCTCTCTCTGGTTTGAACGAACTTTTCTCTCACACAACAGGAAGTTTCACGCGACGAGACGTTTGAGCATTAGTTTGTATCCTTTCTGGTTTTAGAAAAATAACAAATGTAGTAAACTAGAAAAGCGCGTGGCGGGTGTGCGAGCGAGCGAGCGAGCCAGAGCGCGTAAGACCCAGCCAGCGTGTGGTGTGAGAGGGAGACTGGCGAACGTCCACCCTCGGCTGTAAGGTGCTGGGGACTGACTGGTGGTGGTGTGCTCCCGTCACCACTACCTCGGCCCTGTGTGTGTGTGTGTGCCTGCCTGCCCACCCGCCCCTATTCCCCGCCCCTCTTCCCCCCTCCTCCTCCTCCTTCCCACCCCCACCCCCTCCTCCTTCCACTCCCACTCCCACTCCCACTCCCACTCCTCCTCCTCCTCCTCCTCCCACTCCTACTCCCACTTCTCCTCCTCCTCCTCTTCCTCCTCCTTCCCCGAGCGCTGTGTGTGGGTGAAGGGGTGGTGGCCCTCTCTCTCCCTCTCTCGTTCTCTTAACACACCCCTCACCCCGACCCCCATCCTCTCCCCTCCTCCTCCTCCTCCTTCCCACCCCCACCCCCTCCTCCTCCCACTCCCCCTCCCACTCCCACTCCTCCTCCTCCTCCTCCTCCTCCTCCTCCCACTCCTACTCCCACTTCTCCTCCTCTTCCTCCTCCTTCCCCGAGCGCTGTGTGTGGGTGAAGGGGTGGTGGCCCTCTCTCTCCCTCTCTCGTTCTCTTAACACACCCCTCACCCCGACCCCCATCCTCTCCCCTCCTCCTCTCTCTCTCTCTCTTCCCTTATCCCCCTCCCCTCACCGTCCTCCCTCCGTCACACACACACACACTCTCTCTCTCTCTCTCTCTCCCTCCCTCCCTCCCTCCCTCTGCACTTTCTTTACCTACCCTCCTCCCCATTTTCTTCCTCCCACTCCCTCCTCCCTCTCTTACTGCCTCCTCCTGCCTCCTCCCCTCCCCTCGCCTCCCCGTCGCCCCCCCCTCCTCTTACCGACCCTATTTCTTACCCTCTTTCCTTCCCTGCTACACCCTCACTGCAGCACTCTTATCTTTTTTTGTCTTTCCCTCTGCCTCTGTCTAGCGGTGGCGAGGGTTTTCTGTCCGCCTGTCTATCCCTGTGTGTGGGTGTGTGTTTGTGTGTGTGTGTGTTTGTGTGTGTGTGTTTGTGTGTGTGTGTGTTTGTGTGTGTGTGTGTGTGTGTGCATGAGTGTGTGTGTGTTTCTCTGTATGTGTGTGTGTATGTGCATATGTATGTACGATTCTACAGATAAACGTACACATCTTCCCTTATTTAATCTCACCTGACCTCACCCAATTTGTTTGTTTGTTTTGTTTTAAGAAATTGCTAGAGGATTTTATCATAGAGCAACCAGAATCAGTTTTATATATGTGAATGGTAATCGAATATGCAATTTGTAGTATTATTGACCATTCTCTGACATATGGGAAATATAATGGACTTGGTATGCATTATAAGTCCTAATGTTTAGGGTGATGGTTAGCGTTGATGGTGATAGTAATGATGAGGGGAGTAATGCTAATAAAACTGAAAATGGTGATGATAATGCTAATTGTATTGCTAATACTAACACTAATGCTATTTTAATTTATTATTATTGTTATTATCATTATTGTTATTATTATTATTATCATTTTTATTTTTATTATTATTATTTTATTAGTAATGATGAAGATGATCATACTAACAGTAATAATGATGATAATGCTTATAAGGTATAAAAAAAATAATGATAACAATAATAAGGATAATGATAATGACAATAATGACAATGCTGATAACGATGATGATGATAAAATTGATGATAACAGTAATAATAATAATGATGATAACATTGATGAAAATGATGATGATTAAAACAATAACATTAATTAAAATGATTATAAGAATTATGATTATACTATTAGTAGTTTTGATTATATAAGAAAAAATATATTGATAATATTAATAATATAAAAGATGATGAAGACGAAGATGGTACGGAAAAAATATTAAAAGAATGATAATGAGTATTGATAACCATAGTAATAATGAGAACTTTGACTGTCAATGATAAAAAAGCAAACACAATAATACTTGACTGCAGTGATAACAACAATAACCGTAACAACAACAATAACGGTTATGAAAAGAACAGAAGCAACAAAAAATAAAGACGATAATATCAATAACACCCCCCCCCCCCCGCAAAAAGGCACCGAACAACAACATAAATAGTAAACAACATTAAAAACAATAAAAAAAACTATGCAAAACAAAAACAAGCCAACAACAGTATAAAAAATAAACAACTTTAACAAAAAAAAAAAAAAAAAAAAAAAAAAAAAACAGACAAACCAAGTCGCCACAGCTGACACCAGCGACGTGGCATCCATTTCCAACAGCGACCGGGTGTTGTCAGCGCTCCTTCCGTCCGTCCAGTTGTCCTCTGCCACCCTGACGGCACTACATCCGGGCCTTCCCTCGCCCTCCCCCCCACTTTCCCTCCCCCCTCCCCCTCTCCTCCCCTCCCCCCCACACGCATACCCCACTCTCTGCATTCCTCTCCTAAGTCGCGCCCCTAGATACCTCCATACCTTTCTCCTTCGGTTGGTATTAATACCTTTGTCCTGCCCACCCACTTCCTTTTTCCTTGCCCCCTCACCTCCCCTCGTTTTCCCCTCCCCTCCGTTTCTATTTCCCTCTCCCCCACCCCAATGCCCATCTACTTCTCCTTTCCTCCCCTCTCCTCCTCTCTCCTACTTCAACTGCCCTTTCGTTCCCTTCCCTCTCTTGTCTTCCTTTCCTCTCCTCTCTCCTTCACTCCCTTTCCCACTCTTCCCTGCTCTTCATATCCATCTTCATTTCCTTCGCCTCTTCTCTCAACCCCTCCCTTTTCCTCCGCCTATCCCTCCCTCTCACCTCCCTTCCCTTCCCTTCCCCTCTCTTCCGCTCCCTCCCTTTCCTTGCCTTTCCTTCCCCCCCCCTTTCCTTCTCTTCCCTTCCCTCCTCTTCCCTTCGCTTTCCCTCCTCTTCCCTTCGCTTTCCCTCCTCTCCCAAACCCCTTTCCCTCCTCTCCCCTCCCCCAATCCCACTCCCTTCCGTTCTCCTCTCTCCCCTCCTTTCCGCCCACCTCCCCTCTCCCCCAATTCTCCTTCTTTCCGTCCACCTCCCCTCTCTCTCCCCCTCCTCTCCTACGGCTATATCTATTTCGACGTTTTTCCAGCGGATGGGGGTTTATTTTCGAGGTGTTGTGCCCGTGTTGGGGGTGTGGGGTGGGGGTGGGGGGGGGGGTGGGGGTTGGGGGTGGGGGTGGAGGGATGGTATTTGTTTCTCTGTTAGCGAATTCCTTTTCTCTGTGTCTCTTTTCGCTGTTCGTGTTTGTATTTACACTAGAATTATAGTATTTACTTTCTTTCTTTCTGATTTTTATTTTGTAATCTCTTCTTAGCTTTATACTCTTTTCTTTCTCTGATCATTATAGTCTCTCTCTCTCTCTCTCTCTCTCTCTCTCTCTCTCTCTCTCTCTCTCTCTCTCTCTCTCTCTCTCTCTCTCTCTCTCTCTCTCTCTCTCCTCCTCCTCCTCCTCCTCCTCTCTCACTTTCTTCATTCCTCTCTCCGTCCTCTTATCTCTCTCTTTCATTCCCTATCACTCTCCCTCTTCTTCCTCCCTTTGAAGTGTTATGACAAAGACGAACGCGTTAGTACTGTTCCGACCGAAATGTGTTCATCGTGCGTACGAGACATATCTTGTTGATTCAAATGTCTTCCAAAGTTGATTTGCAGATTCTGTTGCAACGCTTTGTGCAATCTGACAATTTGATCAGAACCTAATCCTTCCTTTCTTTGTTATCGACGGAAGAGGATCAAAGTCTGTCCTGGAATCTATAGTACCGAAGCAAAGCAAATGACTGTCAGGGGGAAAGTTTGTCGAATCGGTTGTTAAGTATTTATATACAAAAAAATAAAAAAAAACTGTTACAATAATCATGTAATTAGATAATGTTTCATCACATAATTTCGTATTGGAAACTAAAGAAATAAAGTTTGATAACTTAAACACAGGAGGAAACCGGTCCCTGTAGGATCATAACTGCGTTGCTAAGCTATCGGTGGAGAAGGACGGAGGTAGGAGGGGGTAGGGTAGGGGGGTGGGGGATTAGCGGCTTGGGGTGGGAGGAGGGGGCGGGGGCGGGGAATGGGAGGGGTAAGGGCCGTGTGCAAGAGAGGGAGGGAGGAAGGGGGTAGGGGTAGGGGGCGTGTGCAAGAGAAAGGGAGGGGGAGGGGTAGGGGTAGGGGTTAGGTAGGGGTTAGCTTGGGTAGAAGGAGAGAGAGAAGGTAAAAGGAGAGAAAAGGGGAGGGAGGTAAGGAGGTAGGAGGTAAGAAGAAAAAGGAGAGAGGAGGTGGATAAGAGAAGGGGGTGTTAGAGGTAGAGGGGGGTGGGGGAGGAAGAGGGTAGAAGGAGGAGGAGGGGGGTGGGGGATCGAGAGAAATGAGTCATTCATTCAGACACTCGGACAGTTACTTCAAGGGCATGCGTCGTGGAGGGAATGGCTGAGTGTTATCAACATTCCTGGAGAAATTCGGCTCTTAAGAAAAGGGTTATTTGTCTATTATCAACAGCCACGTGGATGAGGGACAAGTGGATGAATCTTTAGGCTGTGAAAGTATATTCTATCTTTCTTTCTCTTTCTCTTTCTCTCTATCTCGTTTTTATTATTCTCTCTCTCCCTCTCTTTTTTCTCTTTCTTTTTCTCTCTCGATTACCATTCACATTCACACACACACACACACACACACCCACCCACCCACACCCACCCACCCACACCCACACACCCACACCCCCCCACCCACACCCCCCACTCACACACACACCCACCCACACACACACCCACCCACCCACACCCACCCACACCCCCACACATTCCCCCCTCCCCCCTACCCCCTCCCCCACCACATGATCACATACACATGACTGAGAACCGATAGATGACCACATGAATACCAATAACATTTCCATAAACAGAAGTTATGAATATTATCACTTACGTTAACATAAATAAATAAATTGATACATCAAAACAAGAGAACAAACATGAGAAGAAATACTTATATTACAATAATAGATAAGATAATATTTGAAGTAAATATAAAAAGAATGGATGATAAACATAGATAATAACGAAGAAAAAGAGAAATAAATACGAAGGAAAAAAATTGAATGATAAAACAACAATAATAACAACAACAAAACGTACAAAGAAAGAGAAAAGGTAGAATTAACCCCCCCCCCCCAAGAAATAAAAGAAAGCAAGAAAATAGTAAGAGTGAAAAAATACACAACAACAAAGATAAAACAAACAATAAAAGAATGCAGAAAACAAACACAAACACCGCTAAGAAAAAAAAAAAAAAAAAAGAGGTAGAAGAAAAAGAAAGAAAGAAAGAAAAAAGGTAGAAGAGAAAAAAAAGAAAGAAATAAAGAAGGAAAAAAAGGTAGAAGAGAAAGAAAGAAAGAAGAAGAAGAAAGAAAAGAGAAAAAGAAGCGAAAAGGCAAATGCATCTCCAAAATCTCGACGTCGGGGCTTCCTTCTAAGAAATCCTTGAAGTCCTGTAGGAGGTATTCAGAACTTGGAGGCAGAGGACCATCCGGCCGGGCCCTTCCTCGATTCGAATGCCGAGGGAGAGAGAAAAAGCAGCTTTCTCTCAATCTCTCTCTCACTCGACATAAAGTTATATTACTCTATCTCTCTCTAATTCGCTATAGATTTCTCTTACTATCTTTCTCTCTCTTTCTTTCTTTCTCTCTCTCTCTCTCTCTCTTTCACCATCAAGCTCTATCATCTCTCTCTCTCTCTCTCTCCATCATTCTCTCTCTCTCTCTCCTCTCTCTTTCTCCTCTCTCTTTCTCTCTCTCTCTCTGTCTCTCTCTATCCTTCTCTCTTTCATTCTCTCACCATCAAGCTCTATCTCTCTCATTCTCTTTCTCTCTCTCACCATTACCCCCCCCCCTCTCTCTCTCCTACTCTTTCTCTCTTTCTCCCCCTCTCTCTATCTCTCTCTCTTTCTGTCTTTCTTTTTGTCTTTCTTTGTCTTTCCCTCTCTCATTTATTCCCTTTCTCTTTCTCTCTTTCCCTCAGTGTAATAACTCGTTCCATCGGGGCAACAGTTGTTTCATATAAACATGATATATGTTCTTTTATGAACCCCGTGAACTCTACATATATCAAATCTTTATCCTTATTTTTCAATTTCTTATTTATTTCATGTTTTAAAACAGCAAGAACTTTACATCAATAACAAGTGTTTTTCAACAGAAAAGGAAATTTATGTATATGAACATCATGAAAACAACAATAACTTAATGAATAGGTAAGTAAATAAACAAATAGATAAGTAGATAGATTAAAAAGATTAATAAATTAATGTCTAACTAAAGAAAAGGTTAGAGAGAGTGAGAAAGAGAGAGAGAGAGAGAGAGAGAGAGAGAGAGAGAGAGAGAGAGAGAGAGAGAGAGAGAGAGAGAGAAGAGAGAGAGAGAGAGAGAGAGAGAGAGAGAGAGAGAGAGAGAGAGAGAGAGAGAGAGAGAGAGATAGATAGATAGAGAAAAATATAGAAATAGATGGACGGAGAGAGAGAGAGAGAGAAGAGAGAGAGAGAGAGAGAGAGAGAGAGAGAGAGAGAGAGAGAGAGAGAGAGAGAGAGAGAGAGAGAGAGAGAGAGAGAGAGAGAGAGAGAGAGAGAGAGAGAGAGAGGGAGAGAGAGAGAAAGAGAATCTAAGAGGCGAAATGCACGTTTACAAGAATCTTTTGTGAAGTTCAAAGGCCTTTAGAAGGGTGGAAGAAGAAGGGGGAGGGGAGGGGAGGGGAGTGGTGGGGAGGGGATAAGGAATGGGGTGGGGGATGGAAGGAGAGAGAGTGTGTAGTATGCGAAGCAGAAAGGAAAGAAAAAAAGGAAAAAGGAAGAAAGAAAAAGAAAGAAAAAAAGAGATGCTGCATAGATAGATAGATTTATAGATAGACAGAATTGTAGATAGATTAAAGATAACTAGACAGGCAAGTAGATAGGTAGGTAAATAGAGAGATAGACAGACATACATACAGACAGACAGGCATGTCAATAGATAGATTGGTAGATAGATATATAGATAGATAGATAGACATATATATATATATATATATATATATATATATATATATATATATATATATATTATCTATTTATTTATAGATATATATCTAGATAGATAGATAGATAGATAGATAAAAGGTTAGGTAGATACACAGATAAACAGACAGGCAGATAAATAGATATATAAATAGATAGATAAATATAAAAACAGACAGAGAGATAGATAGATAGACAAACAGATAGATAGACAGATATAGATATATAGA